>WUAP02133929.1:5000-13363 GCA_015163945.2 Stichodactyla helianthus
AAGAGACGCAGTGGGCACTTTAGGAAGCACCAGATACACTGTCTTTATTCTCCAAAATCAAGACTATTGTAAACTCGCCATCTTATGGTTTCTTTTGATTCTCTTTTTACAGTCTCTGTTGATTGCTATATTTGTTATTCGTATTTTGCCCCATGGATCATTTTAAGATCCATGTTTGCACTCGTTAACTAGGGATAAAAAGAATTACGTCTTACCCGCCAATTTTCTTTATCATTTGCCAGGCTATGAAGGCTGTATTTGATGTTCTTGTTACTTCCATATTCCACAGGCGAACACTCGACCTTAATCACACGAAAAAGAAAGAAAAGACAAGACAAGAAGCTGAATCATTACATGAAAGCAAAATGATCTTAGCAAATACCGATTAAAAACCGTGGCCAATCAAAATGCTTTATTATAATCACGTGATGCTGGTGGGAATCAATCATTGGATCAAGTAATTTGGGAGTCACTTGTAACTTTAATTTAGAACGTCGATACACATGAAGAACTTCATAACCAATTACAACATCGCACGAGATCACGTGACATGTACTAAAAAACAATCATCATCCAGTTATTTCGTAACCAATCAAAACACTGCCCAACACTACGTGGCATCAGCCAGTCACCACCTGAATCGTAGTAAGGCACAAGATAAACCAATCATCATCTAGTTATGATTTGTAACCAATCAAAACATTGCCCAACACCACGTAACATCTAACACCCAATCAAACAATCAAAAAACTGTGCAGTATCACGTGACTTCAACTTCCAGCCAATCGCCACTAACCTTCCTCTCGCATGCCAACGTGGTATGCCATGTGAAATAGTAAGTACAATCATCTGTTTCAGCAACGAAGACAGGCTTTCCAAGATTAGTCACTTTGTAATCACACACAAAAGAGATCAACGTCTGTCGTTTTGTATTGGAATGCACACACAGACCTCCTCCGCTGTAGTTCAGAGACAACACGCCATTGCTGTAAGACAACCGCTTGTTGAAGTTTCCCGCGTTGTGATGCAAGTTAGTACTTCCGTGAGAGAGCTGGCATGACCCAGAATTTGCCCCACAGGGTGTAGCTGACGAACAAGGAAACAAAGAATTAGGATTGCGTGACATCAATATCACACAATTTTGGATGAATGTAACACAACAGGCCTCAAGTATAATGATTAATTATACCTACACTCCCAGGAATCCCTTTCGGTAGCTTTTTTTATTATACTTATTTTCACTGTCTTGGTATTCTCAAAGGAAGTTGAACATTTGAATATGAAAAGATATTATGCAAAGGACTGTGGTAGTTTAGGTAGGAAACGTAATTAGGGTTTGGGTCTATTGAGATTTTTAATGTGACGTTACAGTGTCGAGAAAGTTGTTTTATCTGAAAAGGAGCTAACAGTCAAGTATGTTAAATAGATATTAATAAAACTCAGTGAAGTTTTGTGAAGGTTATTCACAATCCAGAGAAGAGGGACATTTTTGAACCTTAGAATTTCTATTATGCTGGGAGGCCATACATTTTTTTTGTAAAATTTCGGGTTTTTGAAAAATTATATCTACGATAGTTTACGTGCAATCTTCACGAAATTTCGCAGTGTTACTAATATCTGTATGACAAATTTGACAGTCAACACCTTTTCAAATAAAACAAATTTCTCGCAAGCTTAACAACACATGAAATCTCAATAGCATTTTCCACGGTTACTAAAAATAGATCGCACAGCCTTATGGGATTGAAATACGGACAAATTTCGTAAACAGAAGCCTAGGATATGCGGAGAAGCAGATATAATCTGATTTAGAGTACCTCTTTTATGAAGATATGGGGAAGTAACAAGCAAAGACTGTTGTTGGGGAGAATGTATTTCAGATTCACAATGTTCAGAGAAAATGACTGAAGGTACGTTTATTCCCTTTCCGAAGCCTGGGAAGATTCACGATTCCATGACTCCATGGAAGAACGAACTGGCAAAGACTAGGACATGAGAAATTCAAGAGTTGACATCATTTGAACTTCACGAACCTTTAACAAATCTGAAAAGACTCGTTTGTTTGTCCGCATTTTAATCCCACAGTGCACAGCGAGCGAACATCGTGACGTCATCTATGGAAAGTGCTATTCGCCTTTTCGAAATTCCGCCAAGGACTGGAACGAACTCGTGCCTCACAGGATTGTAGGGCTGAATTTGGGGACGTGAAAAAAAAGGGCCGCCATCTTGCGTTGGATTCTGGGATTGATTTTGGGGACGAGATAGAGTTCGTGCCCAGTCTTTTTGAATTTTACTCCCTTACTTTTTTATCATACCTCTACTGTCTTGTAAAGCTTTACAAACACTCAAGAGATAGTAATAGCCCCTGGATTCTTTGACTTCTTGCACTTTCGTACCCGCCAAGGCATTCAGGTCAAATTTGTAGTTAGTTTCAGGGTTGATAGCAGTACAGTCGTTGGTTATATTGACGTCCAGTGTGTTCAACGGACAGGCGTATTTTGTAACCCAGACGAACTCGTATAGACAGGTTTTGGGGTACTCCTGGACAAGCTGTGGAGATGCCTGTTTGTGAAGAAAAAGAGAGTTTAGGAAACCAAAAATTTGTTTTTCAACACTTACAAAGAAGACAGACAACAACTACCTGTTTCCTTTTGCTTTGAGTCTAATGTTTTCCCATTTCAACTGAAGTTTTCGCAAAAACAAACCACGTTTTCTCAACAGTCCTGTTTCACATTCCATAAAACTGCTGTTTGTAATGACCACAGACTCATTTGTACAGTGTTAGCCTCGTTTATAAGTAAGTTATTCATAGATACTAGCGAAAGTCCGTGGAATTTAAAAGTGTTTGTATTGTTCAAGTTGTACATTTTTCACTTGCATTAGCGGTATTTATGAATTATTTACTCTTAAACGAGACTAACCCTGTTCAAATGAATCCATGGTCAAGGCCATTAAAGCGGTAATTACAAAATGAGATCGAAAGAATTTAATAACGCGACACATACACAAAAATGAAAAACCATGACTCTTGAAGCAAAAGTGTTGATATTTTATTTTAGAGTTTGACCTTCGGGCACCGTACCGTTGCCGTACCGGCGCATGTGTATATATTACCCTCCCCCCCTTGGGATTTGCGCTACCTCAGTTGACGGTCCACACTGCATCAATATCTTAGCAGAAGATCGTTTGGTTTTGTCCTGCTCACAGACGTCTCCTCCCTTGTACCACAGATAGATGTTATTGTTTTCTACAACTGGGCCACTTCTGAGAGATCCAAGACTCGTAAAACTGGGGGGAAAAGACGAAAAAAAAAATTGTTATACTATATTTTAATTTAATATAACTTTGGTTGGCACTAATCATATGAAAGACGCTTGTATCTTCAACCAATTTTGATTTGTTACCGAGCTTTCGGGCGCAAGGCCAATCTTTAAGGTATGAAGGATTAGGATTATATTCATGTTGTTGTTAATGAAAGACGTAATGATAATGATTGATATTGAAATGCTGGTAAATGGTCATGGTGATGATGGTGATGATGATGACGATGATGATGATGATGATGATGGTAATGGTTGTGGTGATGATGATGGTGATGATGATGATGGTGATGATGATGATGATGATGATGATGACGATGATGATGATGATGGTAATGGTTGTGGTGGTGGTGATGATGGTGATGATGATGATGGTGATGGTGATGATGATGGTGATGACGATGATGATGACGGTGATAATCATGATGGTGATAATCATGGCGGTGGTAGTGGTGGTAGTGATAATAAGAGGAGCATAATCTACTAGCATCACCTGTTTTTCACGGTGTCATGTTTGCATACTCCAGCGGTTGGTGGGCAGGATTTCGCATCTCCATTCTGGTTGATCGACTGACAAACGTTGATCCAATAAACAGCTTTAGCTGCAGCTGTTGTCCCTGATGTGATGGCCTGTAATATAAAAGAAGTCAGATTTGATGATGGTGATGATGATGATGATGATGATGACCATAATATTTTTGGTCATAAAATACAATGCTGCATGCTGTTGACAACACAAGATTGACAACTACCTTCCAGTTTCCATTTCGTTTGGCCAGAGGTGTGAAGTCATACTGCAGATCCGTCTTCTTATCGCTATTCTCTCGCCGTAGACTACAGTGTACATTCACAAGGGGACGACAGGCAAGAACAGTGGGCCAACGAATGGTGTAGGCGCAGGGTTTCTCAAGACTCTCGTAGACTGGCTGCTTCTTGGCAACAGTCTGGTCACATTCGAAAGCTATCTTCAACGAGCAGCTGTCCTTTCTGTAGAGCAGGAAGAGTTCTCCATCCAAGTACGTAATGTTGCTCGATGCTGTGCCCAAAACTTTGGCTTTGGCAAAGGAGGAAAATGAGGCGTTGTTAAAGGGTTATAAAATAAAAGGATAAAAGAGCAAACGAAACGAAACGAAAGTAGGAGGCAAACAAGAAAACAAATAAAAAGGGAAAAGACGAAAAAAAATAGGACTAGAAAAACAATCGAACAAACAAACAAAGTAAATCAAAAGAAATTGGAGTGGATATCAATTCAGTGTTCATACTACTAGAAGAGGATAAAATTCCAACGTTTTGAGGTGTTCCCCAGGGTATGAATATAAAATTTCCAGGACCCTTAACTTTGAAATCTCATCTCACAAAATTGAACTTATTTCATTTTCATAACATTTAACCTAAAGGCCTGATTTTCACTAGCAACATAACCATAAGTAACATATGGAAACTCAATTTGGTAGTCCTCATCAGCTGCCCTTGTTTTTCTCACACCTATTCGAGGAGAGCTAAACTGAGTGTGCGTATGTTGCTTGTGCTATTGCTAATGTCACTAGTGTAGACAAGGCTTGATACTTGAAAATTCAAGCAGTTTTCCAGTTGCTGCCAAAATTAAAATTTTCCAGGACGCTGGAATATATTTTCAAAATTCAAGGAGTTTTCCAGTTATTCCAGGAGCAGTGCACTTGAGTGGTATTAAACCTGAACCAATCACAATACTTCTAAACCTGAAACCATCCAATCGCAATTCTTTCGTTACCTTTGGAACCTGGAATGCTCATGCAGGCACCAACATTCACACCCGAGCAAGAGGATCCTGTGAGCTTCTTACACACTCCAAACGTCACTGTCCCACCAACAGGGAGACCAGACACGCTATAATCCTTGCCGCTTAAAGACGAGAAGTCAAACTGATAGTTGTATTGTCTGTCAATTACTTTACAGTTGGTTCCATATTCGCTGGTCAGTGGACAAGCACTGGGTGTTTCCCAGTAAAAGACGTACTCACATTCTGGAGTCTCTGCCCTGAACACAGGGGACCCCTGTGAGGAAAGTAAACGTTAGGAAATAAGGGGCAAAAGATGATGGCGAAGATGATGATGATAGTGGTGATGGTGGTGGTGGTGATGATGATGATGATAGAATTGTTGATGGACGTGATGCTGATGGTGGTGATGATGATGCTGATTATCAAATAGTATTCCATGATGTAACACGTACCATAGTTTTTGAACAAGAAAAGTTGATCCTTGTGCTTCGGTTGAATTTACTGTGACAGGCATCACCACCATAGTAGCGTAGCGTGACCTTTCCCTCTGCTGTGACCGTTGGGTTACTCTGTATGTAACCAAGATTATGTCCTTTCGATGTTTTGTGGTCCACTTGGCAAGCACCTATAGCACCTCCTGGGCACTTGATGTCACTGGAAGCCAAGGGGTTGATTGATTTGCAGATGTTGATGAAATAATGGAGATGCTTGTATGCTGAACGAGTGTCTACAGCTTCCCAGTTACCTTTAGGGGATAGATTTAAAAGGTCAGTAAAAATAGGAAAAGAGCTGGTCAGTCTAGAGAGGTGGTCAGTCAAGAGAGGTGGTCAGTCAAGAGAGGTGGTCAGTCAAGTGAGGGGGTCAGTCAAGAGAGGTGGTCAGTCATGAGAGGCGGCCAGTCCAGAGAGGCGGTCAGTCTAGAGAGGTGGTCAGTCAAGAGAGGTGATCGATCTAAAGAGGTGGTCAGTCAAGAGAGGTGGTCAGTCAAGAGGGGTGATCGGTCTAAAGAGGTGGTCGGTCTAGAGAGGTGGTCAGTCACAACATACCATTAACTAAACCCAACGGTGTCAAATCGTATTTCTTGTTTTGCGGACCCAAAACAGCACACTGCACTTGTTTAGCAGAACACGCCAACGACGTCTGGAAATCAAAGTAGAACACTTCTCCATCTTTTTCGCTTGCTTGTTCGACGTACTTGGGCTGACCAAGAGGTTCTTTAGGGTTGCAGTAGAACCTGATCTTAGTGATTCTCGGGAAACCATTGTTGATATCCCGGTCACCATTCCTAAAACCAAACAATCCTATATTGCGTCAAAGCAATGATATTTTCGGACCGTATGGCCGTTGCTCATGAGAACAGAACATATGCAAGGATTCATAGTAGCCTGCAGAAAAAGTACAAAGTTGTCTGTGCGTAGCCTGCTCGTTGAACAAACAGTTTGTTCGGATACAACGCAGGCTATCTGTGTACGGTCTACCCGTGAACATGCAGTGGCCACGTTCTGTTACGACATTAAACTTCAAAGTTCCTCCCACCTACTAAAGTATGTTATTCGACGAATATGATTCGATGTGAGGAAATATAGTGACAGCTAATTGACAGGTACAGCAAATATTATGGGTTGGCAAACAGAATACAGTAACATTTCGGCCTGAGGGCCGTAGTGAAAAGCTATTAACATGAATTGTTTAGAAAAAAAGGGCACAAATCTGGGATTTGTTAAAAAAAAATTTTTCCACTCTAGTGTGATTGTTACATTAGCTGATCACAAAACAGTGGCAGTTGGATTCACGTGATCACCCAAGCCATGTGATCACGCAGGCCACGTGATCGGTGGAGACCGAAGAAAGTTCACGCTGTGACGTCAAAAACAAAGGAAGAGCCATCCTCAACCTCAGACCCCTGTCATCCTTACTGCGCTAGCTCGCATACTTTTTGGATCGCAAGTAATGGAAAGTTTCGACATTTTTCGAAGCACGCGCGACATAAACCCTTGTATTTGAAGTGAATTACCTGTAAGTAAGGACTAATGTCTCCCCCATAAAGGCCAACTCTTGGCTAACGACTCCAATGTTAATCAGTGTCCCGTCCGTCTCTTTCATACACGCAGCCATCTCAGAATTCTTACCGGAACCACACACTCCCTTCTTAAGGTTACCGCATATATTTAACTGGAAGTTTCTCCCGTCTAGGGTTTTCATTTTGTATGGATTATCTGCAGGCCGGTTCAAGGGGAAAAGATTGAAGACGGTGTCTGATTTGGGGTCCTGTACAGAGCAGTTTGAGCCCACGGTGTTCGTGATGACGCAAGCAGAAGCGGTTTCCCAACGGAATTTGTACGTGCATTGGTCTTTAGTTTGGTAGACTGGAGACGTGTCCTGTGCATCAAAATTCCATAAAATTAAGCTGTTATTCATGAACATTCGATAAGGTCCGTCTGACTGTCGAAAGCTCGCGGAACGAACACAGCAAGGCACTGCAAGGCACATTAAAATTCTAGAAAACATCACGGTCGCGGCAAGGCACGCTTACGGCACTGACCGTTCCGCGACCTTTTCACAGTCATACGAAATCAGCTCTAAACAAGATTTCATGATTACCGTAGCACCCTTCTTGCAAACAAACATGATTTGGGTCTCGAAGTACCGCTTTGGATCCTTGTCACATCTTGATCCCTTAGTGTACGTGATGGTGATAGTACCTTGGGATGTGACGTTCAGGGATTTATCTACACCTCCTGTGAAAACAACCAACCATTTCATCAACAGAGCTGATTAATGCGCATGTGTACCCACGAAACTCAATCCCGTTCACAGAGCGGCTCTTTTCTTACTGCGCATGCTCGACGAAATATCCTGCCTCTGGAAAATTCCAATATTTCCTGGTATGTGGTTGATTATTTCACTCGGTAAAAACGAACAAAAGCGTCCCGATTCCAACTCACCAAGGTCTACAAAATTATTCTTTTTGTCTACTAGACAGACAGCTGAAGTTCCCATACATCCAAACACCTCTGACTTGAGGTTCAGTGAGCGGCAAACGTTGATGTAGAATTTCCCAACTGAAGAGTCACTTGTCTGCCAGTTATCTTGCGTCTTGGCCAGACTAGAGAGATCGTACTGGTTACTGCCAGACCTCGCTGCACACTCCACCGCCTGAAATAATAACAGAAAGAAATAGTGATGCGTTCGTTAAACCGCTAAGTATATAACCAATAAAAGGAAATCTGTAACACCGTGAAAAAAGAGAATTATACTTAACTTTACTGACGTTTCGAGCTTTC
>WUAP02133940.1:0-13358 GCA_015163945.2 Stichodactyla helianthus
AGCCCGAAATTTTTTCGGGTATGTTCATTTATTTCAATCGCTTAGATTGAATATATTTCACTGCGACGATCATCATTTGAAACTTTTAAAATCACTCTAGTTATTGGCCTAACAAGGTTAGTAACTAATTCTATTGTTTTCTTTTGTGGGATTTGATTATTAGTCATTGATTATTAGATTTTGTTTCACAGGTTTATTTCAGTAACTCTTGCTTTTCCTTGATTATTAATAAGACAGAATGAATGGATGGATGGATGGATGGATGGATGGATGGATGGATGGATGGACAGACGGACGGACGGACGGACAGACGGACGGATGGACAGATGGATGGATGGACAGATGGATGGATGAGAGAATCAAGGATGGAGGAAAAGAAAAGGAGTAAGATAAAAAGCATTCAAGGAGGGATGAATGAAAAACCAATGAAAATATTCTTACATTGTTCACAATTGCATCTGCATCTTCTTGGGACATTTTATAGGGTGAGTCTGAGATTGTTACTGTTTTGCTGTTTACAAGAATAAAAAAGGAAACAATTCTGTTATGGAGTTGCATCAAAAGTCATTTAAAATTGACTCTGAGTGCAGGTCATACTATAGTTAAGTGTTTCAACATTTAGACTGATTGCAAAGCTTAAAACTTACCAGGCTAATCCACCTTTGTTTTCAGTTTTGTTTGTTACAAGCTGCCTCCAGAAATCATGTGTCTCATTAATTATTTTCATGGCAAATTGCTACAAAACAACCAAGGAGTTTAATCAATCAACAATCAAATCTTTTTTCACACCATAATTGTGCTCTTAAAATTTTTTTAAACAACTTTTGATACTGATTAGGTTTTTTACAAAAAGCTAACTTTAATAGTGGGCAAGACTATATGATTAGCTAATCTGCAAGAATTGTGGTCAGCTGCATTGCTTGCATGGGAAGACATATGGTGTGATTTCCCTGTTACAAGCAATATGGGCCTAATCCATTGGGCATATTTGTTTTCCCATTTCAGACCATGTGTCATTCCCTTGGGTATTGTTTCTTTGCTTCTCAGTAGTGCTTGAGAAGATACGTTAATATTGATGAGACTCAAACAAAGAATCTTATTCTCAAGCAAATAACACGTGGTCTGAAATGGGAAAACAAATACGCCCAAAGGATTAGGTCTATTGCAGGCAACATCGCAGGGAACATAGCATCATGTGTCCAAGCCTTCAGGCGATTCAGTTTTTAAAATACTCCCCACAAACCTTGTCCTTGGCCTCAGCATTGAATGCAAAATTGTTTTCTGGTTTGCCAGTAGGAACTTTGTATATCCTGAACCAATCTACTGTTGCCTGCATGTGATACAAACAGCACAAGTTACACGACTTCTCAAACTACAACTTAAGGTGATGTTGCACAAAGATAATTCATCACTACAGATTTGTTGTGCAAATGTTGCATGAAAAATTGTTCTCATGCAATAACACCACCACCACCAACAATAACAATGATAATAATAATGATGAAAATAATTATGGATTTAGCAGTAGCATTTCTACAACTCACGGAGTGGCTCCTCATCTACTAAGTTTTTCCAAATGGAATTTAGAAATATGGATTTTTGCTCAAGAAGGAAAACCAGGGTACCTGGAGAAAAACCCTTGAAGCACAGGAGAGAGCAAACAAACAACTCTACACCCATGTTATAGTGAGTGTCAAACCCTTGACCACAGTGAGAGGTGAGTGCTCTCACCAGTACCCCACCTGTGCTTCCCATGTAACATGTGTAACATGGCATGCAGGATAATTTTCCACACAATCTCTGTCACAGCAACATGTTGTGAGTTTTGAATCATCTTCAAAAACTTGCGAAATCACAAGAGATCATTGTTGCAAATTGTCTCAGTGTAACAGAGAGCTTAAAGTTAACTTTTTAGTCCACTAGCAAAGTGTTGCTAGTAAGATCTTTTTTTGTACTAGCAAAGTCAGTGGTAAAGTGTTTGCTAGCACATATTTTTTCACTCGCAAATTCTGAAAAAGTGCTAGCATTTTGCGAGTTTGCGAGTGTTAATTTCAAGCCCTGTGTAACATCACAAATTATCTTGTGCAACCATTACGGTAAATACCATGACAGATATAATTAGTAAAGCAACAGCAGCAATATAGCATTATTAGCCAACACTCTAGATATCTGGTGTTTAAGAAAATTTTGGATTCTCAAAATTAAATTTTTAATGCTCAGACGATAGTTATGCTGACTGTGGTTTTCCAAAAATACATTATTTTCTATTGCACTTGATACCTGTTTTGTTTATTATTTACCTTCAATAAACCTGGCATGTGCTTTTCAACATCATCAATATCTGCAAATGAAAAGTAACAAAAAAGAATTAGTTGATCATTAAAATGAAATCGAGCTAAAATAAACTGAAAAATTAAAACTGGATTTCAATAGGCCTTTCCCAAGATATGGCTGTATGGCTGAGTGAGTCCTGTACTTGCCAAAGCCTCGATTTCATTACCGTAGCAGTTTCTTCGTGGTGTTATTATGTAAATTATATATTGCTTAATCAACGACTCTACTTTGCTTTATTGTTTGATCATCACAAAGTCCATTGTATCAGATTAGTACTGTATAGCTCAGTGCATGATGGTACGTACTGAAATTGAGGCTTTGGCAAGTACAGGACTCACTCAACCATATCTTGGGAAAGGCCTATTGACTTTAAAGTAACTCCTTGGAGTTTTATACTGATTGCCCCTATATATGGCACATTTTCTGGCCAGAGGGCCTAAATCACTGTCAAAATAGTTTCTCCCCAAATATAAATTGTGTAATGTACATAATTTTAAGCCAATCATTTTCTTACTAGATGGACCTGAACCATTCTAGCTTGCTTAGTGGTTAGCCAAGTTAAATTTGACCACTACATCTCATGTCTGAAAGAAAAGATGTAACTGAGAGAACAAGCAGGAAACGTCATAGATAACTAAAAGGTCCAGTGCTATTACCATTAATGTCTTTAGCCATGGAATCATTTACATCAATTACAATGACTTTCCAATCAGTTTCTCCTTCGTCAATCATGGCAATTATTCCTAGAACTTTGACTTGTTTGATTTCACCTTGTTCTGCTACCTGTATCATGGGAAAAAGGAAATACCTTAACATTTTAAAAGTAATTGCTGCTGCTTCTAAAAACTCCCAAATGTACCATAAAATGTACCACAACAAGTACTAAGCTAGTCTCCTTCACAGCCGTTATTAGTGTCAGTCAAATTTCCCTCCCCACTGTTATTCACTGATTATTTTTTATTACTTAAAGGATAATTTTCCCCTTTAGGATATAATAAAGCATCTCATGCTGGCCAAAAGACATTGTTTTTGTGTGTGTATTTTCATTCATAAAATGAAACAAAATAAATATTATATTCAGCTTTATTCTAAGACAAGTTGTTGACAGCTTAAATTCCCAATTTAATGCCAAAGCAGTTCCTCCGAATCTACTGATGCACGTGATTGGCTCACACTTAACAATCGGAAAGGAATGTTTGATTCAAGTAAGCAGCCGTTAGTGGGGAGGGAAGTCTGACACTAATAATGGCTGCGGAGACTCAAGTAAACATTGGTGACCAATAACACCCCCCCCCCAAAAAAAATAAAAAGATAAATAACTAAAGGATAAATAAAAAACCCTGAGATTTTAAGAATAACATTATACAAATTGCCAGCTGTTATATGACTGGTTTTGTAAGGGAGTAATTCATTGAAAAAAATGATTTTTCTATAAGCTCAAGGTTCCTTTTCTCACAAGTTTAAACTTATTTCAAGGTTATTCAAAGATATTCCAGGGGTAGAACCTGGGGAATTAGAGAAAAGTGCAGGGGGTAGAAAACTTGTGCATTAGAGGAATGTCAGTCAGTAGGTCTGGAGGAAAAATGTATTACAAAATATTATAAGGGGCTGTGGTCCCTTATGCCCACCCCTAAATCTGCCCATCAGTTCAAGGGTTAAGTAAATTATAACTACCATTGTTCCAATGTCACAAACATCAATTGGATCATTGTCTCCAAGGCAATCTGTGTCATTATCCTTGTGACTGGGGTCTTCCCAAGTCTGAAAAGAAACATAAATTGTAAGAGTTCAACTCATGGTGCATCATTAATGGGGTTTAGGAAGACAGCTGCATCGTTCATCTAACTGCCATACTTACTGATTCTGACATGATTCTAATTGTCTGATTTCATTCATCACTATGCATGTATCATTGTTAAGCCTGAGGGGGAAGGGATTGGGCATTTGATTGCTCTTGATGTTCCAATGCTGGGGAATATTATCTCCAAGGTACGGCATTTTAACATATCTTTACCTTTTTTGTGGCTGCTAGGTGGGGAAATCTAACCAGATTTGACCCATTTTTCCTTCCCAAGGGTTGGGAAATTTAACAGAAATTTTTGAAAATAAAATACAAATGCCTGACATAAACCTGACCCCCCTCCCCCCCCCCCCAAATACATACTACCTAGCTTAACATTGATACATGTATTAGGTTTTGCACAGGAGTGAAGCATCATCTGTAACTGCTATCAGTGTTGTGTTCCCAAACCTGAGGAAATGCCCCATAGTTCCAAATATAGCCATGATAAGGAAAGCAATTGTCAACAAATCGCAGTTTTCCTTTCTTGACATCCTGCTTGATAGGATTCAGTGCTTCTTTTACGTTGATCTGTAAATAACAATCCAAACAGTGAATGAGAAGTCTAAACATGTCTAAGGGAGAACTTCAAATAATGCTTGGGTACTGTATACCTTCATAAAGTAAAGGGAAATGGTTGTGCAGGTTAAAGTGCATATGACACATCTCACAATATTTTCTGTATAGATTCTACATAAGGTGAGCTGTTCAGTGACAAAAATATTTACATAGCTTGAGTGATTCCTCTTGAAATTATAAAGGTTTTTCCATTCCATATACTAATGATGACTGTGACATCAAGGGAGTAATCATTTAATATACAAAACTTAACTGATATTAAAGATAAATTGAATTTTGAAAGCCTCCCTATTTTACCCATGGCTATTAAAAAATAATGCTAATTAACTTTTTCATAGTAGCCAAACAAATAAACATAAATTACTCCCTTCATATTAATGTCATTAGCATACAGAAAGGAAAAATCTTTATAACTTCAAAACACATCACTCAAACTATATAGTTTTTTGGGGTCACTGAACACTTCACCTGTTTTGACTGAAATATAACGTCTCTTAGAATATATTATTAATACCAGAATGAAAATAAGCGTCACTCTCCCATGATGTCTTAAATGTAAAGACCTTTCACCAATTTCTGAACTGGAGGTTCAGATATAAACAATGAACCCTACATATTTGTATCCTATGAATAGAGCTGTTAAGTTGTGACATTCCTGGGTCCAATTTTTCAGAAAATGCACTAAAATAAAACCAAAACATTTATCCACAATTCCTCCTCCACCAGTAATAAACAGACCTATGTACACCAATTCCTACTATGAAGAACAAAACCAGAAAAATCTTCAAAGAACTGCTTTTCATTTTGGACCCGGAAGTCCCTTTTTCATTTAAATTACATTACACTTAACAGCTCTATAGTCATTACATGTAGTTCTCTGAAGAAAATTTTTTGATTATTTTGTCCTTCTGTTCAGAAATTAGTGAAACCAGTTTAATGTAAGGTATGTATTAAATGTACCTCCATCTTGGCATTAGTCCATCTTGGAATCTCTACCACCATATTCATCACTGTTTTCTGAAACCAGCAGTGACATATTCAACTAGCGTAAAATTATACATACACTTAGGTGCAGCCAATATCAATGTTGTCTGCTTGACATATTAATATTAAACCTAATATTTTTAGGGATCGTATGGTAAAAAAGAAACATGGAATGCCTAATTCTGCACCAGCCCCATTTGATTTACATGCACGCAAGATTAGTTTACCTCACTGTTAGCAAAAAGTGGAATATCGTGCCAAGGTGATAGAGCATGCCCATTACCGTCACCTAGAAAAACAATTAGATTGAAAATGGATTAAAACAGGAGTGACCTTGCAAATGGATATCAGAAATCTCAATCGCACAAAATAATGTGGCAATCTCGCGATCAAAATAAGCGCACTGAATAATAAAGATATCAGTGGTAATTTAAATGGGTAGAGCTGTAAGGCAAGTCTTGAGGAACATTATAAACTTTGATAAAATCACAGTTGGACGGTTAAAGTTCAAAATGCACCTAAGACTTTCATGATTTCAGCCATTTCAGTCGCTTGTGAATAAAGACATTTCTAGGGCCATAAAATGAAGACAAAAAGTCGTCATTTACTAACAAAATCGAGTTCCTTGAAATCCTTATCGACTGAAGGCAAAATAACTTCCCATTTTGTCAACGTCTTCGCCACGTAAACCATTGCTATAAAGTCTCGAAAATGTAAGCTTACTCACAATAATACATTCTATAATCCAAAGAATTTGGAGAACCGCTTTCTCTGATAGAATACGCCATAGTTCTGTCTGTATAAGACGATAGGAGACGTAAATTAAGGGTGTTACTACTAGCAGCTGCCCTGCAAAATAATGTACTTCGCAAGACTAAACACGCTCCCCAAAGGCAGGAAAGACTCTTGGACCTGAGCATGTGTTCGCATTGATTAACACCAGCAAAGAGGACCTTTCACGTTCTAACACGCCTTCTTATTGGTCGAACGAAACATAACAGCTGTTGTGATTGGTTAAATTACATTGAGACCTTTTCCAAGAAATACGAGTACTTGTCGTCGCGAGATTGATGTTTGGACTGGTTTCAACTAGAAAATAATTTTCCGCATTGCTTTATAAGGAGTTGTTAAAAAAAGGTATTCAATCAACAGGATTATGGTCGACTTTTTTCCTCCAAAAACGAGAAATTATGATTTGAATGAAGTCTGCACCTTCGTTCTTTGTGACCAGCGGAAATCTTATCATAAATTTCGTAATTTGCAAATTTCGTCATGGATTTCGGGTTTTTCCCTAAGCATTCGAGATTTTTATAAGTCACGTTTGCTACCAGCTGAGCGGAAATAAATTCTCTAATCAATCACAGTCTGTTGGGATTATTCATGGCCGGCCCGGTGTTCAAGCACAATATTCAACCTGAAAACAATTGGAAATTTAATCTGATGTATTTTGAGATGTAGAAAAGTTCAAAAGTATTAAAAAGAGTGAAATTTTATCTTTGCGTTATCCAAAAACCATGTGAGAAATGATTTTCAAAGCAAAGAGTAAGAGCTGGAGGTTTTGTCCAACAATGCTTTGTGCAGCTAGTTAATTGTTAGCTCGAAATTTATATTCTTCACCATCACAAAGACCAGTGTTTGGCAACAAAAATATTTGATTGACAGCACAATAATTAACCCGAGACTACAATAATATACCCTTTCCCTTTGTCTACTGGTTAGAAAAAAATGTACTGGGAGAGGAGGGTGGGCAAATCGTGTTTGCCGTATGAAGATCGAACAGTAACTGCCTATTGTACCGCGGGACCATCCTATTTGAGGACAGAGGTGCAGCTTTACTCTATATAATTATCTATTATCACCTAGTGATCATATTACTAATAAACAATATTCATTCCATCTGTGCACTAATTGTTAAATTAGAAAAAAATTGTTTTACCTTTCATTGACTTTGTGTCAATGTCAGGATGTAAATGAAAATAAGGTCATGATACTGAATTACTAAGGATTAATGCATCAAATGTTTCTAATGCTTCATATTTACATTTTCAACATGCAAGGATCCAGTTTGATTTGGATGTCATGCCTTTTTCCCTAGAAAGACAACAAATTGTATAAAATCTGTCATTTTGGTTCAATTTGGGAAGATATCAAATATCAGGGCCTATCATAGGTTGAGGCAGGTTCTATATACACTTATCTCAAAAAACACTGTCATGACTAAGAGCGACAAGCAATAAGGCAAGACCACAAGGGATGTTGGTACTATTGCATTCACTGTTGGAGGTTGCATGAACAATGAATATCAAACACCATATATAGGTGTGAACAAAGTACACATGCTATGGTAACTATTGTCGCTATTTTCCTTACAGAACAAATTAATTATGAGTTTAATCTACCAGAATCCTTTGTGGTCTTGGCTTGTTGCTTGTCACTTTTGGTCATGACAACATTTTGTCAAGTATGAGCATAATCAATTGTTTGGAAAGAATGTAGTCAAGCAAAATTACCCATAGCATGACCAACACTTGACTATGCCCATTGTGGTTTCTTAGTTTACTATGAAGGTTAACAATTCAAATGTCTACAAACCAATCATGCAAATTGAAATCTTGAAACTGAAATGAATTCATTTGGACTTTGGAATGAACTTCTTACAGCACTTTTCATCATTCTGCGACCTACCAACTCCAGACTTCTGGGTGATGTCGGTGTTTTGTTTTCCATCAATCAAAGTTTCAACAGTCTGAATTGCCTGATGTCGCCCAGAAGTCTGGAGTCAGTAGGTCGCAGAATTATGAAAAGTGCTGTAACTGAGTTCATACAAAAGTTCCCAGCAAACCTATCACTTTTCTTGGAAATATTTCTAAAAAAAAATTAAAATATACTTACAAAAGAACACAACTTTAACTCAATCTTTTTATTTAATACAAAGAAATTATTATACTATTTCCATTTTTAATATTTAAATAAGTACTGTCCCAAGCTTTTTGCAGGTTGTTTGGCATCAATGTCTTTCCAGTCTGGAAACAACAAGGGAAGATGATGTAGTTTGGCTTCCAGTACTGGTATTAGTTTACTAGCAACATACTGATTCCCTTCTCTTGAAAGGTGAAGTCCATCACTGAGAAATCTTGACCAATTCTAGTAATAAAAAATATATTGAAGAACTGATTTGTTAATTTTCTAGTTCTTGATTAGGACAGATTTCATGTGGGGATTGCTTGTTTAGTGAAAAACCCTCACATCACAAGGAAGACACCCAACAAGAACTCTACTCCCATGAAATGCAGAGACCAGGAATTGAACCTCAGAGCCCAGACAAGGGTGGATTTTGGGGGCCTGAAGCCATCCCCCCTTTTGATTGGTTGGTTTTCCAGCCCAATTCTCTGATTCCTGGATCCGCCCCTGCCAGAAGTGAGAGGCAAGAGTGCTACCACTACCCAACCCTTGAGTCCAACTTTGCCATCAGTCCCTTGTAAAAAGAGCTGTTTAATTTCTCTGATCCCAATCTAAATTTTCTTACCTCTTCCATATGCATAGCCCTATTCAGATCAATCACATCTATTCCTAGTTTTGCACCAAGGTTAGTACAAGCTTTTGCAAATGAACTGGTTCTTGAGCTTGATAAACTCATTTCCCTCCCTTGAATGAGAAATATTTTAGATTTTATTAGGCTCAGTGCCAAGATTTAGATGTTTCAAAAGTGAAAGAGTCTGCAGTAAAAAGCATGAGATTAAAATAGGATTGAATAGGATGCTAGAATGAAACTCCAAGAAAGAACACATCTCTTTACATGAGTTTGCCATCCAGGATATTTTCCCAATATACAAATCTCAATCAAATTTTTCAATTTTATATTTCATGCCATTTCTCCTTTGTGAAACATTTTGAGCTGAAACTTCACCTTCTTACTAATATTGAGATGCTCTCTTCATTTCTGATTTAATTTTGATACTGGTTCTTGATTGATGGGGTTGTGGTCACATGACCTGTTAGTGCAAAATGCCAATTGAAAGTGAGACCAAAAAACTATGACAAATCAATGCCAATGTGGTAAAATGTGGCAATGTAACTAATGTGGTAAAGCCAATGGGCAGTGTGATGGATAAAATCTCTGACTGGTCAACATTTTGAAGATATTCAGTATTGTGCAACACTTCTAGCAGTGATTACATGGTGATATTTATATACCTTTGACATCACATTCCTTTCTCCACATTTCTTCATCAATAGCAGGTGGTGTCATAAGGACAATTCTATCTACTGGTAAACCATTATCCACAAATGAAGATATGATACTGTTCATATTGTTAACATATTGATCTATGTTAAGGCCACGGTCATCCTTGTCTTCAAGGGAAGCATCGTTGGAACCTAACAGGATTACTACTGCAGCTATGGATTCTTTGGGTGCAAGGTCGTATTGTAGGAGGTTTGGTAGTAAGAGACTGTTATAAGCAGAAGTATAGCCACAAAAGCCACGATTTATGACATCACATCGCCTAAAAATTAACAAAAGTTCTTGGTCAGGTGAGGTCATGGCAGCCATGCTGGTGTACAGTTAACAAAAGAATTTCTTATCAGCTTCTATTGTTTGGTACACCAACTAATTGGCTGCCACATCTTTGTGATTCTATTCCCAGAGGCCAAGAAAGCCAAGAATATTTAGGGAAAAACTTTGACATACAGTAAGTTAATTCAAAAGCTGAGCTTGGTAACATAAAACTAATGATTTTCCCTGCTGATATTACTCACCTAAATTTGAAAAGCTAATTAGTTAACTGGATTTTTTTTCATTTTTTCCCCACTCTATAAAAATTGAGTTGGTCTACCTGTGGTCTAATTGGGCAATCTTCATTGCATACTCATTAACACGTGGCATAAAGCTAAGCTATGGGAGAGAGTGTGACTATGG
Organism: Stichodactyla helianthus; assembly: GCA_015163945.2. Lineage (NCBI taxonomy): Eukaryota > Metazoa > Cnidaria > Anthozoa > Actiniaria > Stichodactylidae > Stichodactyla > Stichodactyla helianthus. The sequence goes on from WUAP02133940.1 coordinate 10,656, forward strand.
TAATGAACATGTACTGAGGCCAGCTGTGGCATGTCAACTGTCACCAGGGGTGGTGGGTGGGTTGCAAAAAAAGATTGTTAGGTCGTCTGGAGTAACATTGAAGTGACCAGGAATCGACCAGGAATGAATGAAGTGAGTGTATTTATACCCAGGGGTGCAAAGCATCATCCATGTGGCTAATATGCATACTTTGCTACACTTTTAAGTAATATATAAAGTATGAGCAGGAGACCTTTATGGGCATTTTATGCCCATAAAGGTCAATCGTGAATACTTTATATCACTTAGGAAATGTCTAAGACTATATTTTCATGTTGTAGTGACTTTTAAAATGAATTGAGTAATTTTGGCTGAGAAAATCCAAGTTAAAGTGGAATGCAAATGAGGACGAATCTTTATCCAAAATTAAAGACTCCTTCACGCTTATGATTTTCCATTGTTTTAGCCTCATTAATTATTCATGAATTTTCTAATGATAGTTAATTACCAGTAATTATGCAGTTAGAATACTTTATAAAAACATCCTAACCCAGTGGGGGCACTCCAGGGTAAAAGCATCAGGTATGCTCGTTGGAAATTTTCACCCTAAAAGATACCAGAAGTCTTTTAAAAAGGGTTGTGGTTGGGCGCTTTTTAACCCCTAAGAGATACCACAAATAAAGAAATAAAATTGGATTAAGCTTTGCGTAACTACAAACAGAAACCCCACTGCAAAAAGTAATGAGCTTTCCCATTTTTGATACCCTAAAAGATACCAGGGAATTCTGAAATTCTAAACTTAAGGTTTAATACCCTAACATACCAAATCATTGATTTTTACCTCTAAGAGATACGACAAGCATACCCAATACTTTTACCCTGGAGTCCCACCCCAGGCATCCTAAGGGACTGTTCATAAAGTACAGGGGGGTGCACTGGAAAAAAGAGGGGATGGGCCATCATTTTTAAGCACGGAAAAAAGGGTGGGTCAAGAGGATTCTTGACCCACCCTTTTTTCTGTGCTTAAAAATGTATTTATTTGCAATACATTGGGGGATATCATCAATTATTGTGCACCTGGTCAAGGGAGGAGCTACTTGAAATCATGTATGGACTAAAGGGTGGGTCAAGAGGAATCATGCAATACATTGGGGGATATCATCAATTATTGTGCACCTAGTCAAGGGAGGAGCTACTTGTAATCATGCATGGACTAAAGGGTGGGTCAAGAGGAATCATCCGATTGGGGGATATCATCAATTATTGTGCACCTGATCAAAGAAGGGGCTACTTGTAATCATGCATGAACTAAAGGGTGGGCCAGTACTGAGTCATTCATTAGAGGTTTTGATTTTTCCAGCCCCCCACCCGTGTACTTTGTGACCAGTCCCTAAGAAAACGAGAGAAAACTATAAATAATCATCTACCTTTGAAAATGATCAGCTAATGCAGCACCCCAGCCTCCATCACTGAAAGAAAACTAATCTAAATAAGCTTTGATTTCGATGTAGTTTTCTTGAATGCTTTAAACAATAATCGATAGGAGCACTGCTGATCGAATCAATTATTCGTGAGCGCGATACAAATAAACAAATATAAGCTTGATAAACCAATACTTTATATCGATTAAGAGTACTAAACTTAGATATCTGAATGAAATATTATCACTCACTTGTGTTATAGAATCACCAAAAAGAACCAACTTTGGAAAACGCGTCTCGACCGCCATCTTGGACGCGAAAACAGAATGAGACTGGAAACTAGTTGACCTGTGATTGGTCAATTTCTCGCTCTTTGCGGTTTTGGATTTCATTCTCCGCTCATTTTTCCTTTTCTCTCGTTTTATTTTCGTTTTCTTGCTAATTCTTCTTTTCCCTTTCATAATCTCACATCGTATTCTCAGCGACCGTCACTCACTCTAGTTGTTATTTTTTCATTCATTCAGTTCCACGGATTTCCGTTTTTCCAAGTAATGCAAAATAGCTTTTCATTTTGTTTTGAGAAAATGGACGACTGAAAAAAAGATCTTTGAAATTTGTGGACGAAAAGTATACTGCACACCCGGTGTCATGACGAGAACCACCGAGGGAGCAAATGAGAAAGAGTAAATCGCAAGAAAACTTAACGGGTCATTAATAAATGAAGTCTACGGTGTAGTGAAAAAATCTGAAATTAAAGTTGACAATACCGTTCAGTCAGCTTACAATACCGTTCAGTAAGGTTACAATACCGTTCAGTCAGGTTACAATACCGTTCAGTAAGGTTACAATACCGTTCAGTCAGGTTACAATACCGTTCAGTAAGGTTACAATACCGTTCAGTCAGGTTACAATACCGTTCAGTAAGGTTGCAATACCGCTCAGTAAGGTTACAATACCGCTCAGTCAGGTTACAATACCGCCGTCAGTAAGGTTACAATATACCGCTCAGTCAGGTTACAATACCGTTCAGTCAGGTTACAATACCGTTCAGTCCGAGGTTACAATACCGTTCAGTAAGATTGCAATACCGTTCAGTAAGGTTACAATAACGCTCAGTAAGGTTGCAATACCGTTCAGTAAGGTTACAATACCGTTCAGTAAGGTTACAATACCGCTCAGTCAGGTTACAATACCGCTCAGTCAGGTTACAATACCGTTCAGTAAGGTTGCAATACCGTTCTGTCACGTTGCAAAAATATTCATTTAGGTTCCAATACTCTTCAATAAGGTTCCAATATTGTTC
>WUAP02133951.1:0-13353 GCA_015163945.2 Stichodactyla helianthus
ATAAAACAATGACGACGTATTGTTTTATCGCATCATTATGAGGCTTGAGTTGTTTATGCATACGATTATGAGACTTTCAGAATTGGTCTATGATTAAATGAAAAGCAAACACTCCAAGGATCATGAAGAAGGACTGTGAATAACCATAGCATCTAACCTTGTGTCTGCTCCAGAATCCAGTCTGAAAAGTCTCCAGATTTATAATTAAATCCAGCTTTGGCCCCCAGACTTACTGCATTTCTTATTTTCTCCTCACTACCTGCAGTTACAAAAGCATTGCCTCCTGCCAGTTTAGTGAGCTGTACTAATGATGTCCCAACACCACTACCACCAGCATGAATCAAAACATTTTCTCTTTGTTTTATATTGCCAATGAAGTGCAGAATCTGATATGCAGTGAGCCATACTTCAGGTATTGCACTGGCTTCTGAGAGATTGTATGAAGTAGGTATGGACATCACATGTGTTTCATGAACTGTTACATACTCGGCATAACCACCACCTACAATTAATTAACAAAGGATCAGTGTTATTCAGTAATGTTTGTGAACTTGCCCATTGCAATGCAAGACAGTGCAGTATACCTGGTACTAAAGCCATAACTTTGTCTCCTTTTCTGAATAATAATATAAAATAAATAAATTACTGATAAATTGATACAGAAAAGATATTATCAGGGAGGGGAGAGCTAGGCTCCAATCTAATGTGAATGCCCCCTCCCCCCCAGAATGAATAGGAATTTAGAAGTTCATTTCTTGTGGAGGGAGGAAAAACAGAGAACCAGAAGAGAAAAACCCTTGAAGCACAGGAGAGAACCTGCATACAACTCTACTCACATGATCGAGATAGCAGGTCCAGGGGTTGAAACTGTGACCCCAGCAGTGAGAGGCAGCGCATTAACAGCTCTCACACTACCCAATCTTCCCACAACACAGACATTGCTTAGTTTAATATACTAAGTGTCCCACAATTTTGATGCCACAACCATTACAACGATTCATTATTTTTTGAAACTGTGTACAATTACTAATTCACTGATGGTCTTTCATGTGAAGACAAAATATTTTCTCGATTCACTGAGCATTTGGTTTATGCAAATTAGCAGCGGGCATTATTGCATAAAGGTCTATGTCTTTTGTCTTTTGATCCTCTTGAAAATCATTGCAAATCATTCCTATAAAAAGTCATTGAGCAATAATAATTTAACTATAATCAACATACTTCCAGTTTAGATTACATGATGGTCCTTCCTCTTCGACTATTCCTGCTACTTCAAGTCCAAGGATATCCGATTCCCCTGGGGGTGCCGGATACAGACCTTTCCTTTGCAACGTGTCTGCTCGATTCAAAGCTGTGTAAAAAACCCGAATAAGCAGCTCACTTGGACCAGCTTCTGGTCTCGGAACTACACCAATTGACATCTTTTCTGGTCCGCCTGGTTCGAAAAGCACAGCTCGCATAGTTTTGGACGCCATCGAGATGTAAGCACTTGAAAAAATTCGAAATACGAGAAATGTTTGCAGCTGATGCATCGCGAAACAATTATCCGAGCATACCACAGGAAGCCCGAGTCTTAAAATCAAAATGCACTGTAAAACACTTAAATCAAGTATTCAAAATTAGCAGTCACTTTAAATGCGCTCCTTCACTTTATTTCCAGTGTTTCAAGAAAAACTGAATGCACTTTGTAAGTTTTGAGAAGAGCCAAATAAAAAATGTTTCAGTGTTAGCGCGTGGGCTTCCTGTGGTATGACTGTTCATACCCACGTGCAGTGAAGCAAAATGGCGGAACAGGATTGTGTTTTAGGTGCTCCTCAAAAACGCTTAAAATTATGTGATAATTCCAATGAAAACACACCGAAAACCAAGGAAATACAAAGCCATGATAACAACGAAACTTTTACCGGTGCTAACGTTGCTGAAGTTAGAAAATATGATCAGGAAAATAAGACTTTAATTTGCAGAAAATCCCCTTCAAGTCCTGAACTTGGATCAAAGTCTGATTGCGAAGTTTTATCTACTAAATCTTTATCAGACGCTAAAGATTTGATTCCAATGCATACCACAGAAAAAGACGTCGGTATAACAGAATATGTGAGTAAACATGAAGGTTTTCAAGGCATCCTGAAGCAAAGATATGTAGACTTTTTAGTCAACGAAAGAGATGTTAAAGGAAATCTGGTACAGTTGACCAACACTGACGTTCCACGAGAGAATGAATCAAATCAAGACAGCACTGACAATATTCTATCAGAAGAGGATTCAGAGAAAGTAAAGACAGTCCTTGAGAGTGAAGACGTGACGTTTAGCATGACTTTGAGTGCAGATGACGATAAAGAACATAGGACTAAAGTTCATCGATATATCAAAGAGAAGTTCCCTTCTTTAGGTTGGTATATCACACCACCACCCCCCCCCCCTATTCTTATGGGAAGCCATTTCAGTGTTACTGCATACCGTACCGTGTACGTGCTGTAAGTCAGTACTGTATGTTTCCCACTCATACGATAACCATTCTTATGGGAAGCCATTTCAGTGTTACTGCATACCGTACCGTGTACCTGCTGTAAGTCAGTACCGTACGTTTCCCACTCATACGATAACCATTCTTAAAGCCATTTCAGTGTTACTGCATACCGTACCATGTACATGCTGTAATTCAGTACCATGTTTCCCACTCGAACACTACTCTAGTGTAACAAAGTGTGTGTTTTATTGTAGATACAGAAACTGTTACTGTTGATCAACACAAAGCTGTGAGAGTATTCCGCTATCATGGTAACCCAGCAAAGAAACGACAAGACAAGTGGCCTACAAATCGTGGTGATTATTGCAAGTTTGTGCTGTACAAAGAAAACAAAGACACCATGGAGGCAATCAATTTATTATCAAAACTGGTTCATGCAAAGCCCAGTTGTTTTGGTTATGCAGGAACAAAAGATCGCAGAGGAGTTACTGTCCAGGAAGTTAGGGCTTATAGAGTACAAGCACAAAGACTTAAAGGTCTAAACAAGACTTTGAGGGGTATGACATTAGGGAATTTTGAATATTGTCAAGACTGTCTCACTCTTGGACAACTCTCTGGTAATCATTTTGTTATCACTTTACGAGATGTTACTGGAAGCACAGAGAATATTGAGCAAGCTATGAACTCCTTAACAAATGTTGGATTTATTAATTATTATGGTTTACAGAGGTTTGGTACTACTGCTGTCCCAACACATCATACAGGTAAGATATCATTCTCATTTGCTGTAACATCTACAGTTTTTTTTATTTGTTACTATTTAATTCCTTGTTAGAAAAAGTGTTTATTTTAAGCAGTGCGCTACATTAGATATACCTGTTCTTAACAGAGCAAGAGGTCTGTTCTGTAAGTTATGGACCATAAATTGACATGACCCTTGCCATATGACAAGCAGTTTTATTGCTATTTTATGTTATTCAGGTAAAGCTCTTATTTTAAGCCAATGGATGAAAGCGGTGAACTCCATTCTTAGTCCCAAGTCTGGACGAACAAAAGATTTCAATGATGCTCTAGAACTATGGAAAAACACTGGTGATGCTGCTAAAGCTTTACAAAAACTCTCAAAGCAAAAGAGCATAGAAAGTAATCTATTACAAGGGCTTGCAAAGCATGGAAGTAAAGATCTCGTCAATGCATTACAATCCATTCCCCGGAACACCAGATTAATGTACGTACATTCATATCAAAGCTATATCTGGAATCAAGTGGTCTCTTGGCGTATCAAGGTATCAAGAAAATTTAATAATGATTAATTAGTTATCTGTAGCACACACTTCCTTAGATCCACTTCTAGAATGGTGCTGACACACAACAGCTCTCACATGTATTATTCATGTGTCTGTCTGTCTGTGTGTCTAAGACATTCAACAGCTTTACCGCTGCACATTGGAAGTGCATGAGTCATAGGTGTGTGAGATAAATATACCTCTTGTTATGTACCTCAGGTCTTTAGCATCCTGTTCTCTGAAGTTGTGCTTATGTGCTTCTTTGGGCAATGTGCTGTTGTTGCTCTGGACTGGACTTGACAAGGGACAATCATATTAGAATAAATTACATTTGACTACATGTAGCTTGACTAGTCAGTTTTTGTCAGTCTGTTGAGAAGCTTTTGACCTAGGGTCTGCAATTATTATGACTAGAAGTTTACAGATCTAGAAGTTTGCACTTTTCGTCACTAGTGGATTTTATAATTGTCAAACTCAATAGGCCATTTCCAAGTTCTTGAAAATGATGCATGAAGGTGAGGCTTTGTGCGAGATCACACTTTGTGGTGTGAAATGACTGACTTGTTCTGTTGTCACTCTTTTCTCTATGACTTGTTCTGTTGTCACTCTTTTCTCTATGACTGGTTTGCGGTTCACACATAAAAATAAACTTTTAAGCAACAGAAAAAGTCAAAGAAATGTCAGTCATTTCACGCCACCAAGTGTGATTTCGCATGAAGCCTCGCCTTTATACATGATTTTCAAGAATTTGGAAATGGCCTGTTATATTTGTTAACAGAAGTTTTGGCTTATCATTCATGGCATTCCTTCTTATAGGAATTTGGCCTTGTGCCTGTGGAAGGTGACCTGGTATTCACAGATGATCTATCATCTCCAAGTATGGACTGTATTGAAACAGACATCACTGGTAAGAAATTATTGGTTTGTAAGTACAGTACAGATCTCTCAAGTTTAATTTTATGTGAGATATAATGCTGGCTTTTTTTTTTTTTTTTGATTCTTATGCCACAAGCCCAGCTGTCTGATTTTTCCAAGACAAAAAAAACTATTGCTAAATTATATAAAGCCAAAATCATGTTTACCATTATTATTGAAACAATTTTGTTATCAGATGAATCCCTGGATGATACACCTAGTGCAGTCCCAACATCTCATCACACTTCTGTACACTTGCTCACTTCAGATGATATTAAATCTGAGAAATACATGATCCATGATGTTGTAATGCCTTTACCTGGATATGATGTCAGCTACCCAGGGTACAACAGTAAGCTGGTATATAAAGGGCTTATGGCCAAAGATGGTGTTGATATTGATGGGTTACGACACAGGGTTAAGGACTATTCACTCTCTGGTACTTACAGGTCAGTAGCAATGTACAAACTTCTCAATTCTACAGGCCAGTGGCCGATACATATGTTCACTGGTCTGTCATTCTAGATTTTGTGTGTGAGGTCGCTTTGCATGAATACAATAGCTTTTTATCCTTCACTGCACATGGAATTGTCCCATGAGAAATGACAAACTAATTTGTGTTCATGCAAAGTGCCAATCAAATTTGATTCAAATAAGGCAAAACAAAATGCTTTATAGGCCATAAGAGAGCAGTGTATTGACGTTTTTAACATCAGATACCATCTTCTTGATTGTTGTGCACCAAATATAATATGATTAAGACAAATTTAATTGGAGCATGAAGCTGAAACCATAGTTTTCTGGACGATTAGATGAGGCACATACGTGTAGCATCTATTTCTATTTTTTCATGGTCCGTGAATCAAGACACAGTGAGGGGTAGCGGTAGGATGTTTCTAATTTCAACTGCTTTTCCTTCAGGCGTGTAGTTGTAAAACCTAAGAACACATCATGGTGTTTAATGAAGTACAATGATGTAACAGAACCTCTGGCTCTTACTGATATGGACCAGTTGAATGGGAAAACAGTATTAGAAGTACCAACAGATGGGAAATATCTAGCGTTACAAATAGAACTTACCCTCCCCCCCTCATGCTATGCTACCATGGCAGTCAGGGAGGTACTGAAGTGTGAGACATCATCAGCTTACCAATCTACCTTGAATATGAGTACATAGGTTATCACTCACTCCTTATCTTCTGGCAGTGCACTATCTCCAAATAAAATCACTTTATGTACATGTATAACAGTATCTGGTTATTTTATACCAATAAAATGTGATTTCTGAGTTTCATAATTTACAAGAGTTATTTAAATGTTAGGATAAACTTCATTAATAAGACTTAGAATAATTGATTTAAGAAAATTATTCTGGCTGCTCTTTTTCCAATGTTGGAGTTAAAAAAACTGAATGGCATTTTATACACCTGATCATTCAAGGATTTAACTTCTCAACTTGTGAATATTAGTCAGATAGCAGCTTCACATGTTACTGAACGTTTTTCTAGTCACACCCAAAGTGCTAAGTATTAAGAGAATGTCAAATTAGTGTGGTTTTATCAAATGACCCATGCATACAGACCAACTCCTGCTTTCCTGTGAAAACAATTCGGATTTCTTGAGGTGGTCTAGAAAAACCTGTTTCTTGGGGTCGCCGACTACTGTCTGAAGGACAACGTAGATTGGCCAAGAGAAGAATACAAAAGACGTCAAAACAATAGAACGAAGCAAACAATAGAAACCAAAAACAAAAGGCAAGTTGGTTCCTTTTGTCTGACTGTCTGTTGGTTTTGTTCTCTCGGCCAATCTACGTTGTCCTTCAGCCGGTAGTGTATTACCCGTTTCTTGAGCTGCACCTGCTCACACTCTTGACTTGAGCCAAGTTCTTTATGTGTGTCTAACAGCATTTAAACAATTTAAACAAGCATTTATCAACTAATATTTAATGCTTCTCTTGGTGATGTCTTCATTATCCAGTCATAATTGGTTGTCTTTGCGAGTGAGCAGATGCAACCCAAAATACCTTTGTACTCCTTGTCCAGTAAGAAGGGCAAAGAAGGCATTTCCATACAAAGTATTTCCAGGAAGACCAGGATTCCAGGATAATCATCCATTTTCTCATTTCTGTGTAATATATGTATTCATACCACAGTCAGGATACATCAAGGTAAGGATACCACAAGCTCAATGTTAATATAATATTCTTGACGTTAACTGTAAGCAGGCAGTTGTGCCGTTACATAATACAGTATATCGGGTATTTACATTAAGATGAATTCCACTAAAGTTGCAGTATATTATATATCCAGCAGAAGACTAGGATAGATGACGGCAGATAACCAAGTCCAGAAGTCTGAGGTATTTTAACCAAATTATCGACGCAGTAGAGGAATTCCCACGGAACTTAGGGTAGTTAATGATTATTGATAAAAATTAATAAATTGATGTGGTTTATGGCAGTAATATAGATAAATCAATGTATAGATTCAATGTTATGCGCATGCTCCCCCCGCATGCGTAGTTACACCGAATAAACGACCTTTCATTCCAGAATATAATGTGCATGTCAATGAATGTCACGCATGGCATTTCACATACCGCATGACACCATAATGTGTGACCTTTACTGGTTCCCACGTCGCATGCTCTGATCACGTGAAGTGATTGTATTGGAAATCAAGCGGTGCAAACTGCGCATGTCAGGTCCCAGTCCTGTCGATACCGAGGACATGGAAGCGTCCCACATTTGCCCCGAACGGCAGTGAGGAAAGATTCGCGTTGAGTTCTTTTGTTTCTCGTTGGTTTTGCCACTCCTGCGTCAGCGTCGACGCAAATAAACTCCGACCTGGTGCTGTTGCTAGTTGATGCCATGAGATAGCCATGGTACTCTCTGGTCCATGCGTTACTAGGACACACATAACGAGCAGGGACCATTATTAATGAGGGTCTTGATAAGGTCCTACATACAGCACAAGGGACTCCATGATAATTCATGTCCCTGGGACGTCCAGGTATTCTCAGAAATATGTCGTCTACTTGACCGTATTCGACGCCGTACAAATGGGCCCTTAACTTGAAGCGGTTAGGCGCACGCGCGTAGAATGGTTGGAGAGGCATGCAGAGAAAGTTAGATCCACTACCACCCTCTCTTGAAGAACTTCCAGCCATTTGTCCTGAAAGAAATGCCAAACATTAAAAGCAAAGAGCTTCATAAAATCATAGTATTTTAATGCTATTGCTGGTTTTCATGTGACGTCATGGCGGCCATGTTGGTTGAGCTTTACAAAATATTTTGAATGAATTCTCTTGTTACATCAACCAACATAGCTGCCGTGTCTTTTGTTATTTTATTCTCTAGGAAATGATGGCAAACCTACAAAGCATCAGACTTTGTGAACCAAAACTAGCTTGAAGACTAGATATTAGCATTGAGAATTTTTGAACTTACAGGCAACATTGCGCTCTCCGTTAGCGCGACAAAGTCACCAAAGACCTTAACACCTACATCGTATACGTTCCTTTGCTTTTATATCGCCTTCTGTAATGATGCTCAGCGGTATTTCGCACAAAATAGCGCTGTACAAGATTTTTAACAAAATAAAAATGTGCGCGCGCACTGTTAACTGACCGCTGACCCCTGTGTTTGCGGCAGCCACGATACAAGAACATACCTTTGTACACTAGTGATACTCCTTTACCAGGACAGTCTTCTCTTCCCCATCTGATGTACACAGCCCCTCCTGACCTTCTTTTAGGTGGTTCTAGTCTTTTATTAGGTTCTGTAGGACGGGGAGTGGTCCTGGTGCGTGGTCCGGTCACCGGTAGTCCCATGGTCCCTGGTCCTGATGGTCCAGGCAGACCCCGCCGACCAACGTCCCCTTTCTTTCCTCTTCGGCCCTTTATACCTGGGGGCCCAGGTGGTCCTATATCACCTTTGTCCCCTTTTTGACCTGGGGCACCATTTCTGCCTTAACGAAAGAGACACAGAGCTATAGTGACCTAAAGGAAATGGACCTACAAACCATATCGAGAATAAACCTCTTTCAAACTAGTTATTGGTCGATAAATGATTTGCAAGGTGGCCTCTTCTCGAAAAACATTCGTTCAGAAATTTATTCAAAAATATTTATCCCTTCCTTCCTTCCTTCCTTCCTTCCTCCCATTACTAATTTCGTACAAAAACGATTCAACAAATAAAAGTGTGACACACATACCCGGCGTGCCTTGTGCACCTACAACACCATCTCTTCCTGGCAGTCCATCTCTACCTGGTATTCCATCACGACCATTAGCGCCAGGTCTACCTGGTAAACACGAGCATTAGGTCAGTGGTAATACGCTATAAATCTATCTACCATCCATAATTTCAGGATTCCTCAACCCACCCCTCAAAAACCAAACCACATAGATGCTCTTTCCGCTCCGCTTTTGACCTGTATTCCCAAGATTGAATGATCAAATATATTAGTCTCATTAGTTTAACTTAGACACAGACAAAATGTTGACAAATTTTTTGATAGTCCGTTTTAGAGTGGTTTTCATTAACCCGTGAAATATTACGCTTTATTACACTTCGGTTCTTTTGTTTTTCATTGTGTCTATCTGAGTATTACACTCTAATTAGTGCACTTTGTTTCACGGGTTAATGAAAACCATGTTAACCGCATGAAAACTGAAACTAGTAAGAACGCGTTATTTAATTTGGACGAAGTTCTTGATTTTTGTTTTTTTGATCCATCAAACATGTTGTTCCTTGTTATGAACACATCTTGTTGCTTTGTTTAAATCAACAATTTCATTGGTCTGCCTTCTGGCCTAGAAGAAACGTTATTTCTCGTAGCTCATCTTGTTAAACTTGCTCACTTATCTCTGTCTACCTGAAGACACAATATTCTCCTCGGGAATCATTTTCCGCCCTGAATACCTATATCCGTTACCGTATACCCGTACACCGTATACCCGTATAGCCTGTCCCTCCTCCCCCGCATAAATGTTTCCAGATCGTACGCTACTGACCGTCTCTCCCCGGAGGGCCGATCCTTCCTTCTCTGCCCGGAGGACCAGTGTTCCCCGTAAGTCCATCTCTACCCGGTAGGCCCTGTACACCCGGTGGTCCCTGTAAACAGTAGTGACTTGGCTGATTGGTGTTGTTTGTTGAGATGCTAAAAGAAATCGGAAGAAAACTCTTAGATCTTTAATAAAATATCCGTTTAATGCATATAGAAAATTGATGAATAGCTTCTGCACGATATCTTAAAATAACATCAATAATAATAATGATAATAATAATGATAATATTAATAATATGAATATAAATAATAATCAGATTGCATGGTGTTTATCTAGCCACTGATCAAAAATTTATTAATCACTATTTTCATAGTCTCTAAACTATCGGAATGACACGGATGCGAACCCGAAATTCTGTTTTCACGATAGTTTCAAAGCCCTGTTGATTTATGATTTTGCAAATGCGATACCTTAGCGTTTTCTTTTTTCTGAGGACAATATTTATAGAAACACCCTTAGGCCCATCATTTAACCCGCAAGACACCACAACACTAACGATGCTCTGGGCAGCAGGCAGGCGCAGCGTGGAATCACTACACACCACATCTTAATCACGAGGAAAAGAAAATTCTTAGAATGAAATAAACATGAAGTAAAGGGGGAAAAAACACGAGCCCGAGCAGCTTTTTTAATCTCCTTTCTCTGGCATTATGTTTTAAAACAACCTAGTTCAAATATTTTCTCTCTTCTCCCTGAAATTTAAAAGCGAGTATGAAAAGAAAAGTTTGAACCAGAAGTCTTTCAAATGTCAGTGCTGAAAGTAACTGCCGTGCGAAGCCATTGCAATTCCCGCAAGAAACCATGTCAGTTCTATGGAAGCCAAGTAAGTGCTGTACAAGTCATGTTAGTGCTACAAAAGTGCGATAAGATCATTACCATAAACAAAGAATGCAAATTTTGCCTGCAGCGCGCAAATATAAAACTCATACTTGCGCGGTAAAACAGAGCGTAATAAAATAACAGGACCTGGAAAAACGTGATGTAATTCTATACTTGTGCCAAAAGTTTAACAGAAATTCGATGAAATGTGTTAAAACATCCTCATATCGTCTTGCAAACAAAGCATAGTTGTCCCTAGTACCTATATACACCGATGCCGAGTAGATCAACCAGCATTCTTTCACGTTCATGTCTACTCCAGACTGGAAATAATTCTACGTAAGAGTACCCTTAAATGTCACGGCCTAGCGTGGACAAAATTAGCAAAGAAACAAGATGTAAAATATTGACGAGAAAAAAATAGACCTTAATTGTTTTATCATTTCGTAATTTCGCCGTTATTGTTAATAACGTATCGAAAAACATGATGTTTCCGAACGATAACGACGAAATTACGAAAAGATGATCGATCATGATTGAGATCCTAGGGGATTGGACCATTAGTAATGTTGTCGTTGATAGCGATTGTGATGATGATTATAATAATGATGATGACCATGATGACCATGATTGATGAAGATAATGATGGACGGTGGTGATGATGATGATGATGATGATGACGATGGTGAAAGTGATAACGATAAATGATGGTGATGGTGACGATGACGATGACGATGATAATGATGAATGGTGATGATGATGATTAAAATATTCGTCGACGGTGCTGATGAGTTGGCTGTGACATTTCGAGCTAACAACTCAACCCTTCATCAAATCGCATCTTACTTACATGATCTAAACAGTGCATTTTTAAAGTAAAAACATCACGTAAACATTGTATTGTTCATGGACCCCTTGGTGAATAAACCTTGATCGTTTGGACGTAGTGTTTTCCCACTAATGAAAAAGAGTCCAGACAAATCCATTTTTGGTGTCTTTTCGTGTGTTTTAAGCCTTGCAAGAGGCAGTCTGTTTAGTATCAAGGACTAATGGCTAGCATACCGTGCACGTTGTAGGGACATAAAAAGAAAGGGTCAAGTGGCTGTATACCTCCCGTGCTGTATCTAGAAAGGTATGCCAAAAATGATTGGAATGTCTGCCTGCCTGGCAGGATAAAAAATTTACTTATTCATTTACAAAAGTTCAATTCTCTATTCCGTACGCATGCGTTCCTTTAAGTCTCAAAAACGGAGGTCAAAAGGAACGCAGACTCAAGACTTGAACTTCGCACAAAGTTGCAAAAATGAGATTTAGTTAAGAGGATTCCTTTAAATATTTCTGATAAATACTTGGTAAGATTAAAATTCACGGTAAATTCTTTATTGCCATCGCTTGCTTCCAGCCAAAGGGTACTGGTCTGTTTGCATTCTTTGAGTAGCTATATAGAACATGTGTTGAAATAGTGTTAGTAAGTACCTCAAGGATAATGACCTTTGGTCTTTTATCTATCCTCAATAGAGAAGCTCCTTCTCAACCAGGCGATGATTTCTTCATACATTACAGAGTTCTTCAGTTAACAAACGCAATAATTTGACGGGGGTTCTTAAACCGCGAAAAAGCGAAATAGCGAAACAGCGAAACAGTGAAATAAGCATAAATAATAAATATCGAGTATACTCAAGAAATGGATTTCATATCCATTTTGGGCAAAATGCTTTTTTTTTTTTTCCCAACTTTAACGGTACATTCCTACTTCTTAGTGTTTTACTTCTTCTGAATGTACGTCATCACTCTGATATCAACATATCATTGAATGCTTGTGAATTATCTGATACACTGGTCCATGACCACGTGGTTATAGCAAACAAAACCAAAGAAGAAGGAAAAACAAATATCGAAGAGTCAAACATATAATAGTGGCAGAAAGTGTAAAGACGCAGGAGATACGACTGTGTTGTGATAGTTGTTGCTGTGTATGGAATAATTCTTTCCGGCAGGTATTTGACAAGCCTGATCTCCAGACCCGTTCTGTCAAGTACAAAATTGCAGCCCAGACAATCACGCAACCGCTATTAAAAGCCATCGGTAGAGCTAAAACTGCTAAAACCTGCCTCATAAATCTTTTTCTTTTTTTTTTTCTGTTTATTGTAAAAGTATAAACGTAATAAATGTGAGTTTTCCATGTGTTGCTTGATAAGTAAAAAAGGCGAGATACGTTTATTACGCCTTGATACCACTTTTACTAGTTTGAATACCCGGTTTTTTTTCTTTTCTTTTCTTTTCTTTTTTTACTGTACAGTAAACTAGAGTACAAAGAATACGATACTTTACTAATTTGTAAGATATGAGCTCTAAAAAGCCATCTATCGGCATGGCAATTATGACAACCAACATAGGTGGCGGATTTTTAGCCAATTTTCGAAAGTTTCACACTTGAAGTAACTTAACAAGCTGTGAAATTAATAATCTTAAACGCTAAGTATGTATTTCTTTTAATTTGTACAGTCATTGTACATATAAAAAGCAAAAAATACAAACAACAAAAAATTTAACAATTGTTGTTCCAAGTCTGTTCAAACGTTGTTGACATAATGGTTTACATGATTGCCTTTTAAACCGGAAAAGAAAAGTTCACGGGTACATTATTTTTGTGTGTCTTGATGTTTGTTGAGGGTCGAGAGTCGAGAGTACTATGTCGAGAGTCGAGAGTACCAGGTCAAGAGTCGAGAGTACACGCTTAATTTAACTCCTATAATTTCTGAACATGATAAAGAAATTTATTTCGATAGAAAAAAA
>WUAP02133962.1:0-10325 GCA_015163945.2 Stichodactyla helianthus
TGAGGGGGGATGCAAAAATTTATATAATGCTCTTAAAGCTTAGCCGGGGGGATACATGATTTTTTTTCTTATTACAAGGGGGGTCTTAAAATTTTCTTACTGAAAAAAAAATTCACCTGCCCCCCCCCCCCTGCCATACATTATGAATGCAGCCTAATGTCATCGACGTCGGTATAGACTGCTCAACTTGCGTGTAACATTGAACAGGCTTTATGTTGATTATACAGTGCTACTGTTCGTTCCACTAACGATTATTAGTCTAGTCTCTCCATCTTGGACCAATCGATAGCCAGTGGGAAATACTATAGAACATTCTCGGGTACTCTCGGGGGGTCCGCCCACTCAGCGAAACAACAATCTGCCGACGGGTAAATCGTCTGCGGCTTTCAGACCAGGGATTCTGGTTAAATACTTGAGTAAGCTGTCGAATCTAGAACAAAGAAATGCTGTTCTAGTGTCAATCTTTTTTGTTTCATTGTGCAGATCATGTTTAGTTCCTGAAAAAATGTTATTCTAAATTAATCGCATATTGTAAATATGCCATGCTGTAAACACCTTAAAGCCCAAAACACGTTGCTTGTGGTCAATAGGTAATGGCTCTGGTTATAAAAGCCGAATTTTGAGGCTATCTAGCCCACGAGGTCCCTCCTATGTTTAATTCCACCACAGGAAGCCCAAGGACTATAGCTGCCATGTTTAATCGACCAAGTCCACTTGGACGTAATGCCCCCTTTCAGACCACGTGTCAATCCCTTGAGAATAGGATTTTTTGTTTGAGGCTCATCCATGTTAAGCGTTACTGAGAAACAGAAACAATATCCAAGGTAATGACACGTGGTTTAAAATGTTGAATTGGTCTATTTTCATTTGTATCCCGTGATGTTAGCAGACGTCCTTTATTTTTCTTATCCCACCCCCCCTGGATATCCACTTGACCCTTTACCCCTGGCCTTTTCCGTTGACAAGGGGTGAGTCTTTCCAAATCTGACGATTTTTCCGGGGGGTGGGGGCTCGGGGGTAAAATGTAAACAATAATTAAAAAGAATAGCCAATACAACGTAGAATTTTGTTGTTTTTTAAGCTATAAGTTATATAGCTACTATATTTCGGCTAGCCATACTAGCCTTCATCAGGTGTGGTATGGGATTACATTGGTTTGGTATATATATGTGGTGGAGCGGAAATTACAAAATACAGAGATTACAAATAAACGGAAATTAGAGATGAAAGATACGATAAAATGTAAAAAAAAAAATGTAATAAGGGATCGGTCATCATTTATCGCCTGGGGGGGGGGGGGAGTCGGAGGATTTTCGATGTGACACCATGAAAATTATCTGATCCCCCCTGAGGCACTATGGGACTTAAGTGATCCCCCCTTATTTTTGAACAAATTTACTGACAAATGTACGTTGATAGACCTTTACGACATAAACATGAAAATGAGGCCTAAGGGCCATCAAAATCAAAAAAGGGAGGCGAAGTTGACTAGCAACGTCTTTTCATTTCACAAATGCTGTACAGCAGAAATGTTATAGCAATATTACTTGACTTTTCGTGCACTTTGCTTAAGATTAAGATTATAAACACGGCTTTACTGGCTTAATACTAAATTATAAAGCCAGCTTCAGTATCATCAAGGTTTCCATGGACTGTTCGCTAAAATTCTGAAAGTTTTGATCCAGTGATATCTTCTAAATAATCTTTGACTTCACTGCCCGCCATAATAGACGCAGTCTTTCATTTTGAAATGAAGTCATGGCCCTTAGACCTCGTTTTCATCCTTACGTCGTAAAGGTCTATCCCCCCCTTACTGTTTGTTGTTTTTTGCTGATCCCCCCTCACACTTGTTGCAAAACCTTGTGAACCTCCCTAAATCTCACCCCCCCCCACCTACATAGATAATAGCGTCCATAGATGACTTCCCTAACGGAAGATAGGGAACCAATTCAATAATTCTAATAGGACGGAAACACCGCAACGAGGCTAGGGAGTCATATCTGTCAAATTTATCGCCAAATTCTTTCATTTGAATCCTCGAGTAATGCTTTCCTGAATTCCAAATTCTCCAAAAAGGCTGTCCTATTACATCTCAAAGATTTCTTTACAACGGCACTGTTAATTTCTCGTCTTTTAGACAAGAGCAAAATATTAGCTTCTATGTTCGCCTTTTTTTCGTGCTGGAAAAATCTCCTGGGCATAAAATGCAGACGCGTCATCAGATAGCAGTTAACACTTCTCTGTAAGCGCCTGGTAAATTTGACTTACGTAGGGCCGCTATGTTATTTGATCCAGTGACTTTAACAAGAAACCGCTAGATCTCCGCTTTGCCCATTAGTCTGAACACGTGGGCACAAACCTCTCGAATTTGTTATTTTGAACTGTTGTTGTCGCCGAGGATTCAAGGCAGGCCAGGAATTCTCCGAATTGTAGACTCCCTTACCCGATTCACTGTTTGAAGAATCTTCGTCTCATATGATTTATTGATACAACGAGAAATTATCAAGGAAGGTTTGTAACACTATATTACATCGTATTATTTTTTTCCATTGGTAGGTTGTAACGGATATTTGGCAATCCGTCGACTCTGTATTGAAACGATATAACATCCAAATTTGCAACAAGTCACTGCAATGTAACTGTAAAATTATATTAATAATCGGGAATACGACACTGTCGAAAAAGCTAAGTTGACAGCTCAACCTCAAATAAGTGTAAACACGCTAGTCTGAGTGAAACTTAAACCGGGTTTTATTTTATTCGGCTTGTTAGGCACTCCAAGCTCGACTAACCCTTGTCTTCTTAATGCAGGATAGGCAGCATCGGCTGGGGAAGCTCCCGTTACCGACATGAGAATTCTCTATTCCTTGCTGTCTGTGCTGGTGGTCCTCCTCTGTTTACTTCTGTCTTCATCGAAAGGTAATTCTTACAATTGATTTTATAATGATGAAAGTTTACGTGCTTATCCAGCCCATTTGATATTATTTTTACTATAATTCTTGGCTGTCTAGTTCTTCGGCTGGCGGGCAATCATCATTTTCTGTCGGAAAAGTCACTCAAACAAATTGCTTGGTAGTTTTTGTTTTGGAATGAGTATCTAAACTTTTAAGGAACGATTTCAATCTAAAAAATACTTTCTCTGATCTAAAATAAATTCTTGGTCTTAGGATCGTCAAATGCACTTAAATATCACTGCATCGCTACTTCAGCGTCTCGCTGGCATTTAACCTTTTCTGCCGGTAGTGTCTAAGCTCCTCATCAACATAATCTCGTCTAGGTTTTCAAGGTTCTTTGTTTACAGTGCTGTGCCATGTCTAAGCGATTTGAAACTTTCATCCGCTCTGCGCATCAAGTCTAACTTCGCTGTAAAACTTCTAAACTCGAAATTTCGAAATCAATAGATCGATTGTTTTCAGTATTCGTAAGAAAGCACGAAAGCATGAAAGCATGTATAAATGGAATAGCCTTTGCAAAACTAACTGATATCTATCAGTTCAAATTGTTTTGATTTTTACGATAATGATGTCGTCGCTAAACCTTAAATCTGAGGTTCTTTTCCAGATTGTTTGTGCAGTTCGGCTGAACATTAGTTATAATAACTCATTCATAAAAGAACCCATTTCCGTCAAGTTTCTTTCAAACATAGCACCTATTTTTTGTTGCTGAACTAAAATGTGGTGAAAATTAACTTTCGATTGATAAAGTTTTTTTTCTTTTTCTTTTTTTTTTTTTTTGTGAATTTTGAATATATTTTTACTTTATCTTTGACTAGATTTTTGACATGCGGAGGTTTTCTTAGCGGTCTGTGTCGCATTCCATTGGGAGGCGCTGGACAGGCGCAGTAAACAAAAATCTCCCAACCGGAAATGTTATCGCTACAAGCTTGAAAGCTATAATTAAGCTATCGCATGAAAATTACAAATTATACTTCTTACAATAAAGATATTTTGAGACTTTTTTTTTCTTTTTTTTTGCATTGAGGCTGATTATTTTTTAACTTAATAACTACTTTTTAATTCTAATCTTGCTAGCCGGCGAAAGTGAAAAATGTAATTGGTTATGTAGTTTCTTTGTATCGTCTTTGACCCCTTTAAGATCAAAAGAGGTCGAAGATGCTAAAACAGCTACAAACCTGGAATAGCTGATTTGTTTGTTTGTTTGTTTTTGTTTTTGTTTTGTTTGATATTTTGCGCGCTAAACTACGCAAAAGATGCAGATATAGCCAGCTTAAAAAAGAAAGTTATTTTGCACCTTTTGTTTTTATTCTCCGTCTTGTTCGGTCTGTGGCTTTGCAAAACAAGGGAAAAAGGTGTTGCTGGTGATTGACTTTATGATGGGTAAATTGATATGAAAGAAAGAAACAAACAAACAAAGGATGGAAGGAAGGATGGAAGGATGGAGGAAAGGAAAGGAGGGTAACATAAGGAACCTTTATATTATATTTTAATTTAAATTCAAATTAATTGCCGATCATAACGGGAATGCTCTTTCTCGGTTCACTTTCAAAGTTGCTCGAGTCAACTCGGTTACTCAAATACCATTTTTCAATACAAATCGATGTTCAGCAAATATATTCTTCTATGCAATAATATCCCTTGAATATCTCTCGTTCTGTATCATTAGTTGTCTTTGTTGTTTACGAGTATTCACGATATCTAATCTGGTGATCTGTCTACTTGAGAAAGAGTGAAAATAGAGCAATTGGCGATAAAAGAAGGATTGCATTAATATATATTTTTTGCTGTGCGGGCGCTTTAACGGTGAACGCTTCAAATTCCTGGAGCTGGCTCCCATTTATAAGGGAGCGGGAGGGTCATTTTGAAAATGAACCATAATAGCTACCCGATTATGTCCTGGTGCGCGCGTAGCAACAAAGGATTTTTACCCATAAGAGGAACCATATGTATTAAACAATATTTTCTAAAGTTTAATAGTAGTAAAGACATTAGCTCAAAAAAAATTTAAAAAGCCATCTACTTCTGGAAAAGGAGCTTTATTCAACAGAAAATGCTCTGAAAGGTACCAGCTAAATCGGTTAGAGATCCTTTTTAGATTTTCATCACCCTAAGAGGTACCAAACTACTAATTTTAATCCCTAACAGGTACGACAACACCCCCCGCCTCTTTTGGAGGGAGTCTCCCCTCCCCACCTCTCCCCCCTTTTTCGAATTTGTTCAATATTTACTTTAAGGCATTGATCATGCGAGAAATATATTCAGACATGATTTTTAAAGCTTTTTGGTTACTCTAACTTACAGAGCATTAAATTAAGATATAAGACCATGAATCAATGTTATCATTAATGTTGGTAAAATGTCACCGTTCAAGGATCGAGTGCCCGCGCAATAATGACAGAATACTTGTAATGGTAATGGAATGTGAAAAAAATGAAGTTTTGTGATAAAAAAGAAGTTGTTGGAAAGGCATAATGACATAATGCGGAAGAAAGGAATCTAAAGAAAAGGGAATGAGTAGAAAAAGAGAAGGGATAAAGACGAAAGGAATTGAAAATAGAAAGAGGTAACGGGGAAAAAAATTAATAGAAATGAAATGAAATAGATGAAAATGTTGGGATATTTTTTATAATTTCTTCAGTGGAATCCTTTAAGTTTTAGCGGACTTTGTAATTCGAAGTTCAATGTCTAGACTTGCGACAAGTCGACCTCCCTATATTTGTTTGGGAGCGAGCGACACGAGAGCGAGCGAAGCGCCGTGAAATTCAATGTCGTTCGTTTGAGTTTATGAAAAATATCAAAATTCGAACCAGTATAGCTTATTAGATACTAAGAAAGCTATCAAATTTCGCTTAATAAAATGATCTTTTAAACCTTTGAAAGTTCGCTTGCTTAGTTTGACAGTAATCGAAAACTGTCCATGATATCTCATAAACCTCAAAAGGGCGGATTACTAAGAACCAATCACGTGAATATTCGTGACGTCCTCGGCACCTGACCAGTTTACACAAAAAACAACGCGGGGCCCTCATTAACCTGTTTTCACTTCTAATTTTCAAGTCATTCCCCGGAATTCTCGCTTCTTTGATTTCTAATACACATGGCCAAGCTCTTAGAAAATCTGGGAACTTAACTTGAGCTCTTGTTAGTGTACTGTCGTAGCAAAAAAATATGAAGGTATCGCTTGACTAAATTGGAAGTTCTTAATCTCTGATGCCATGGATTTACTGAGTTTCATGTTGTAAGAGTTACTGCAATATTATTATTACCAACGGCATTGTTTACGTAATAGCGTGTGGTTTTTTGCCTCGGTTAAAAGGGGTCAATGGCTGCCTCCATCCTCTCATCTTTGGTTATGAATATAAAAACGTAGTGTTAATCAATCTATGAATCAGACGATTGCTGATACAGACGAATTGACGACAGAATAATGAATCCGGCTCGAGTGTCGAAATTTTCATTTAGTCCTTATGGATTTTTATCATGGATACGAAACATTAAACGTTGTGTGCCTCCTGGCGTTTTTCTTGAAGGCTTACGAGGATTTAATCCTCATAAATACAATGCAATTGTTCTTTCTTAAGAGATTTTTTCCTTGAGGACTAAATGTGGGTGGCCTACTCGGAAGATTATTTATTCTCAAAACAAGAACAACCTTTAAATAGGGAACATAAATAGCATGTTTCTTCTCAATACACAAAATACAAATGAGTCGATTCATCGCATAAGCCATGACTAAGTAGCCATGGATTCGATGTCTAGACGCTAAAATATTAAACTATTACAAATGATTAATACTTTGAAGCTAACTTTTATTTCATTTCCGATTACTTCGATACATTTTCCTGACATATGCGGATTTGAAAGACATTTGCGGTTGATTATCCACTTAACGCTTACATGGCATGCGTCACCTCGCTCTTTGTCTATCTTTGATGAGTCGCGCTATTAAAACTGAATCGTGTAAACTTTGCTACCACACTTGTGAGACCTCTTTAACTTAAAGAATGGGGTTGAGAGGTAAATTTTGTGAGAAACAGGTTCTCTTAGGAGCGCTTTTGAGCAAGTCGGTGGTGAAATTCAGTCGACTGTACTAACGTGTTAACACGACGTCTGAAACCATTTTGTACGGTCAATTAAGTTTAACTCAACTGCGCCCTGGAGCACAGCAAGCTCTGTCGTCTTACACGGCCAACGCGCTGTATGGTTTAGACGAGCCACAGTTGCGTCACAGCCGAACGCTGTTGTTCGACGTTTGAAACAAGCCTCTCTTTACCTTTAGTATAAGTAGGGTATAATCCTTACCTCTGCACCTCCCCTTCAAATACTTCACTCCTACCAACCCCCACCCCCCTACCCATGTATCCTACAGAGGGGTGTGGGGTGGGGCTGGGGCTGGTGTTACACGATCTATAATCGGAGGGCATAGAGATTACTGTGGACCTATAACCTATCCAATTATAAAAGGGCGGAACAAAACAGTTGTTTTAAATTTGTCCCTTTTAGATGAACATTTTTCTAATTATTTTATAGAGCTCTCGATGACCCTTTGTTAAATTAATATCGCCATGTCTTGAGACCGGTAAAAGGCAGATACGTTTATAAGATAAGATACCGTCACGCTAGCAGCTGGTTGTATTGTATTCCAAGTCGGTGGTGCGCATCAAGGCAATAGGGCGCATGAAAAGTAGGCGCTTAGAAATGATTTCCAACATTTGGTCATTATTAGAGTTCGAGTTCGGGAACTTTTGATAACGCTCTAATACAGTGTGCGTGCCTGCGGGCAACAATGATTTCTTTCATAAGGCGTTTGTAACCACAACTTATGCTCAAAGTTTTTTTTTTTTTTTTTTTTTTTGTTAATTTAAAGGTTTTCTGCAGAGATTTAGAAGACAACGTAAAGGTATGATAACAAGACCATGTCGAGAACGTCTGTACACGAGCTGTATGATAATCTTAATTGCGAAAGGAACGCGGGCTGGGGAATTTTCAATATACTTTGAGAAGTTTTTCCGTAGTCTTCACCTTGATTTCAGGGAAATGTTAGAAGACTCCCAAAAAGTAGGTGACTCCTCCCTTCGTAAGCCCCTTTTCTCCCGACCCCCTCCCCACCCCCCCAAAAAAGTAACTTCCCTTTAAGGTTTGTGTTACTCATTGAACTCCTTAAAAAGGCTCTTAGGATTTTTTTTTAGACAAGTGCACTTGAAAAACCCTTGAAGATTTAAAAACAATTGTCAAAAAGTCCTTGAAAATTAAAATAGTCCAGAATTGTTTGAAAACTCATGTTACTGGCGCAAAATAGGGTCTTTTAACTTGACCATAAACACTGTTATTTTCGGATAAATAAGTGAAATACGGTTCATAATGAGAGATCTATTGTGTAAATTGCTCCTTGGTCAATTTAGTTCTTGAATACCCCTTGAAGAGTCATTGGAATCTTTTCTTGGGAATCTAACACGAACCCCGTTGGGACTAATGCTTAATGATTACAGAAATACGTTAACCAATAGACCTAATCACCTTGGGCGTAATGTTTTCCCATTTCAGACCACTTGGGTATTGTTTCACTTGGGTCATTCCCTTGGGTATTTTTTCTTTGTTTCTTGGTAACGCTTGAGAAGGATTTTATTCTCAAGGGAATGACACGGGGTCAAATGGGTAAACATTACGACCAAGGTGATTAGGTCTATTAACTGTACTTTAAGTTACCAAGGAATAGAAATTTCTCACGCTGCGGCCATGTTTGCTGAAACGATACGTTTTCCCCGGCGAGCCTCGCATTCAAGCACTTCAGAGCGGGCTTGGACAGGCGTAACAAAGGATTTTATTCTCATTGGAATAATTATGGCTGTCGGCGTGATAAAGATCTATAGAGCACAAAAATCTGTAATTTTAATCTTATCCTGTCAGGGCCGTAGCAAGGCTACGGGTGAATAAGCAAGGCTGCTGTGGGCATTTTGCATTCAAACGTATTGTAGCTACCCTGCTAGTACAACTCCATATTTCCTTGTAATAATGATATAGTTCCAAATTTGTTACTTTTTTTGAAGTTGGCTAATGTTTTTGTCTTTTTTGTGTCTGTCATGGCAACAGCACTCTGTCCTCAGGGGTGGATTCAGTACGAAGGATCATGTTACGTCACATTTGTAGACGGTAAATCCTGGCAGAACTCAGAAAAAAACTGTCGGGAATTAGGAGGATATTTAGTGTCTATATCTTCAAGAAAGGAAGATACTTTCGTATCTAGAGAACTAGCGCTCCCGGAGCCTTTAGTATGGATCGGCCTCAGACGGCCAGAGGTGGAGAAGCCATTTTTGTGGAGTGATGGATCAATATCGCCATACTCAAACTGGGGAGTCAAAGAACCGCGAATTGACAGTAGTGACAGAAACTGCGTGCATATGTTTTCGGGAACGTTTTTCGAATGGCAAACTGAACAGTGTTCTAGACGTCAGCCTTATGTATGCGAACGTGGTAAGTGGATTATTTGGATATTATTAGAGTATTAATTTGAAAATGCATGGAATAATATGCATGAGTTATACTAATTTTATTATCTTTCGTTATTTGTCTAACATTTATTTGCATGCTGCTTCGATTTGTACGTTTCGACTATCTGTTATGTTAAGGTAAGCTGGTTTACGTTCTTCGTTTTGAAAAGCCTTTCTTAACCGTAAGGCACTAGTGTCGAGATTGCAACTGAAATGCAATAAGACTTTTATGTGGTCACCATTGTCCCTTTTTATTGGTGTATCATAACTATCAGTTTCTCATGTTCAAAAATGTTAGGAAAGCATGCTAACGTTGAAGTTTGTTACTTTACGTATTATGAGAAATTCGAGACTCGCATGCTCAGTTCGATTGTACTGTGTTTTCGTAATCCCGTAATTCGCATGATTTAATCATTTCGTATCATGTGTATGAAAAGGTCAGTCAACTGTCGTAACCAAATCGAGCAGAAAACGTAATTCTAATGTACAAAAAAAAAGTCGTTCAGTTAATGCTAATCAACGAAAGTTGGTATAGCGTTGAATAAAAGCCATTTTACAGAGGCAGAAATGAGAGAAATGCCGACAACTGCACCAAAAAGACCAGCTACCACTAATGCGACAAACCAGTTCGTTACAACCGGAAAAGAGAAGCCGACATCTGAAGCAGCGAGTGAAACGACGTCAACTAGCAAAAAATCGACTACGGAATCCGACGACATAGTTTTTCCTTTATTTACGGAGGAACCTACAAAACAAGAAAAGCCAACATCTGATGCAGCGAGAGAAACAACGTCAACTATCAGAAAATCGACTACGGAATCCGACGACATAGTTTTTCCTTTATTTACGGAGGAACCTACAAAACAAGAAAAGCCAACAT
>WUAP02133973.1:0-13350 GCA_015163945.2 Stichodactyla helianthus
TTCATGGTGTCTAAAACCTCAACATATAAAAAAATGAAGGTAGGTCTTCGAGCTAAATTTTAAGAAAATCACCAAAATGCCCCCCCAAAAATCCAATTGATTCATAAGTTAAAACACTGTAAGCTTAATAATAAACCCAAATTTTCTCATTTTATTGTGTTGAAGAATGAGTTTTCAAAGCCAAAGTTTCAAAAACAGCACAATTTTACCGTCCTTTACGATCTTAGTTTTGTTTTATTATTGAAAACTGATATGAGCAGAAAGAGTTTGTAATTCCAATTATTATCCTATTTAATTTGTGCGAAGATGGCCGCAAGCCCCATCTTTGAAAAATCATATCTTTTAAATGACTTCGGTGACCCCCATTTTTTATTTCATTTTTCTACTCAAACACTCAAAATTGATATTTGTGCCAAGTTTTAAAAAAAATTTTCGACAAAAAATTGCGGCACGATCGCATTACCAAAAATGCGCGCGCATAATTTCCACCGAATTACCATGATAACCTTCGGAATTTTATTGAAAAAGATTGAAGAACCATACGTGTTTTGAACTTCAAGAAGGTAAAACCTCAAATTTGCACGGGACCCTATACTTTTTATGTGCTTATTTGAAAAAGCTAAAAATCTATGTCATATCAAAATTTTTCAAAAAGTTAAATATTAGAACTTATGAAAAAATGAAGTTTTGTACAAATTTATTTAATTATAACAACTTTATTCGAAAATACAGATGTTTAAAAACGCTAAAAGGGTGTTGACAGGGAGGAATTAAATCCCCATATAAAGACAACCCCCTATTAAGTAAGTATAAGATATATGGCTAAGATATATGACCATACAAACGGATTTCTGCTCGACTTGATGGGACGTTTTCCGGGCTCTAGTTGAACAAAATATGCCAAATCCAGGTATTTTCATCTCCTTATTTTAAAGTTGTAGAATTATCAACCAGTTAATATCTGTACAAATACTGCCTTCGTACATCTATTATCTTTTGAGCTTTAAATTTTTTCCAACTCACTTCGGCTGACGAGATTTTCGCCTCCAAAACTTATAAACACCCATCCATTCAAGCTTGATTATCTCAAAAACTAGTTCGGGACACCCTATTTTTCATATCTGAAATCAGCATTAAATTTCCGTTAAAAACGATGCTATTTAAAAAAAGTTAAATATTAAATCCAATACTAGCCAGTCACCTTAAATATTTAACCTTTCATGGTACCACTGCAAATATACACAGGCAGCCCAACGGAAAAACAAAACAAACTAGAGCTTTTGTTGTGACGTATTTCCGGGTCCATTTACTCAGAAAAGCAGCTAAAATAAAGCCAGAAAAGTTGTATACTGCTAGGTTTGTCCATAACGACTACAGTCGTTTTAGCCATGTTACCCCAGTATCAGATGATCACGGTTGGCCTTCCCTTGGAGCAAGGTCATGTTGGCCTTCTAAGGCCGGGATTACACGGTACCGGACGAATTTTTGACCGTTCAAAACGTTGTAATTTTAGGCCTTCCGTTTACACGGGACCACGCTATCCGGATAAAAATTTGTACGGTGATCTTTTGTGCAATAAAAGGGACGGATCCGTGCAAACTTGGCGTAAACGGTATGTACCGGTCGACTTTTTGAACGGTTAAAAATTCGTCCGGTACCGTGTAATCCCGGCCTAATTGTGAACCATTTCGACAACTAAATTGTCAAATGATATCTTTAAATATTCTTTTTTTTTTTCCCCTAATGTGATCAAAACATGGAATCAAATAACTTTGTCTTTTAGATATTCCCGATAACGTAGCAACATTTAAAAAAATTGCAAATAATGATTTTATTGTATAGTTAAAACAAAATCGCATTTTATTGCGACAGGTAATTCCATTTAAATAATATCTTAACTACAGGTTTAATTAATCGGTAAATTTATTTATTCATTTTCTTTTTTGCGAGTTTTATCGTATATTTTAAATTAATTATATCTAATTACTTTCTTTTTACACCTGAGTATAGTTTTTACTATTTTAGGAGTATATATGATTAAAAGATTAAAGGATTTATCTTCCACCAGCAACAACAAGGAACTCTGTGTAACAAATCGTCAAAAAAAACTACTTTTGTATCCGGAAGTCGTTTTTCGTACAAGTGACGTCACAGTTCTGCAATTTTAAAACCGGCATATAAATTTTGTTGTCTCAAATCTTCTTCATTACGTTGCAATTCAAATTAATGGATAATTTTTTGGTTCGGAGGGAGATAGCGGGGGAGGGGATCAAGTTAACATTGAAAACTCAAAAACAAAATGTCCTTCGTTAGCGGGGGGGGCCAGACACTCCCCTGAATTTTTTAAAATCCTAGGTTTTTGGAGATGCTGTTTCCTATTTCTAAGTGCATTCCGATGCAGAGAGGACCAAGAATGGCCTGCCTGATTTCGATCAACATTCTTCTTATCAATCACTGTTGACTTACACTTAATATTTTTCAAGCACGAATTAAACAAAGCCTAAGGAAAGTGCGTGACGTATCGTTTCCCCTCACAAGTCTCTCTTTTCCGACATCTCGGCCCACAACCGTACGATTACCAGTGCTTTTCCGTGTTAATTCTTAATTAAACACTATTTTTCAATCCGTATTTACTTTAACTAGCCACAATCTTGGACAAAACCTGTTAGGACTTCCTGTGCTTATGACATATCAAGTTTGAGCGACACTATGCTCACTACCTAAGCCCTGTCCCTTTAATGGTGGTTTTAGTTACTGAACGCAATATTGAGACAGGGGGAATGATGCTATGGGTTATTTTGAGCACAAGGAGAAAAACTCACAGCAGTTTTGTTCAAGATTGTAATATCTTCCCGCCATTACTAAAGAATAGTAATTTTAATTACCATTAGAGTGGTTTTCATTAACCCGTGAAACAAAGCGTACTAATTAAAGTGTAATAGTCAGATAAACACAATAAAAAAACAAAAGAAAAATAGTGTGATAAAGCGTAATACGCTAAAGTGTATTTCACGGGTTAATGGAAACCACTCTAATAGAGTAAATGAACTATAAACTGTGCAAATAAAACTATAGTAATTTTAGAACACCCAAGAAAAAAATCAAGCGTAAAGGCCCGTTTACGGCACAAGCAATTTTGTTGCGTGTCTTGAGCTGCAATCTTAGGGCGAAAGATGGCGCGACAAGTCACCAATTCGAACATGCTCGAAATTTAGTGCAAATACACGCGATTTGGGTTGCGATAAATTCGCCATTGAAATTACAGCTCAAGTCGCGCGACAAAATTGCTAGTATTAACGGGCCTTAATACTCTAATAAATTGGAGCGTAAAGGCCCGTTTCGCGCGTCGACTTCAATAGTGAATTTATCGCAACCCAAATCGCGTGTATTTACACGGACTTTGGAGCATGTTCGAATTGGTGGCGACTTGTGCACGATCTGCAGCCGTAAAATCGCCGCAGCTCAAGTCGCGCGAAAAAATTGATAGTGTAAATGAGTGTCTTTAGAGACCAGTACACTTTTGGAAAGGAATAGCCCACTTTCGATATTTTGGTTTGGTGATAGCACACATTAAGATCCGAGTCGAGCCTCAGGGGAAACAAAAGAATAATTACGATTATTTCGATGTTATTGTGCTTGGTAAATGATTAGATTATGATTTTTGTTTCTTGAGTATGTTATGTTGTTTCAAGAAAGATAACATACTCGATCTTACGATTATTTCATTGTTATTCCCCGTAACCTGGATTTGGTTGTTATTGTGTGTAATCACTCAACCATATATCGAAAGTGGGCTATTGGGGGAGGAACATGCCAAAACCAAGCCAAGACTAAATTTCAATTGTGTCGTCTAAATAAGCAAGAAACTTCATTATATGCATTTCAACAACATACATTTAATTCTTACAACTTTGTTACAACTTTTTAGAGGCGCGCGACCTCTCTTTTATTGCTATTCATTATCTGCCTTTCATTTAGACACGTTTCTCTAAGTAGACCATTCACAATGAGAACTCGATTGGAGTCAACAAGAATTGCCATATAAAAATCAAAGTACAAAGTAAAAATAAAGCCATATCGTTACTTAAAAAAATCCTATGGGTTCGATTCTACTGGTGAATTAGCGTCCATTGGATTGGCGCATCCGGGAAACCGAAGTTTAAAGTTCGGGCTGTTGACTTGTGCCAGAGCTTGTTCGGCGTCCGCAGCACATGAGAAGACCGCGCGCAGTGTTTCACCACAATTGGGGCTGTTGTCACTCGGCCGTTTTATTCTTGCGCCTTTTGATACAAGTTCGTTAAATATATCGGCCTCGTGATCTTTCACTCCACCAATCATGTCGAAGATTTCTAGCACAGCTCCCGCGCCTGGAATAAATAAAAAAACAGTGTTAGTTGGATGGAGAGAGCAACGATGAGCCGCAATTTTGGAACTCTGACACCTTACTGATCATTTTAGGCCGTTTGGAGAAGGTAAGGGGAAAGTCAACGGTACCAGAGAGCAGAAGAGAGCAGAGCAGAGGAGAGCAGAGCAGAGTCACAAACATGAATTTACCTCCTGAATTTTCTGATTCTGACGACTTGCTGCCTTGCTTCTTCAAAGAATTTTGCTCCCGTGGACTATCTTTCTTTTTGTGATATTGTTTCGACTTGTGTTTGGTATATTGTTGATATTGTGCCCCTTGTGCACTTCCTCCTTGTGTTGGGGTGAACCTAGAAATAGCATTGGCAAATTATGACAATTATTTCAATTCATTCGACAAAGAAAACCGTATTACCTGAACAAAGAAAGCGCATTATCTTATTGTTCTATTTTCTCGTGTCCCACTGTATTTGGGGTAGGCCGTCACTCGCAAAAAAAAAAAAAAAAAGCGCCCTTTGTTGTACAAATGAGGTAACAGAAAACGGCAGCAATTAGAGCGGATTTTCGTATACGTGGGAAGCGATACGGCAAATTCATAACTGTGCTGTAGCTGTACCGCACTTTACCGTTACTTTACACGTAGTGATCGACTGATTCACGCGAAAACAATGCGCGTGCACGTGCTATACGTCCATACCGTACGTTTCCCAATCACACGATAACCATTCTTAAGGGAAGCCATTTCAGTTTTACTGCATACTGCACCGTGCACGTGCTGTAAGTCCGTACCGTACGTTTCCCACTCATACAAAAACCGCCCTAATCGATTGGTGCGTTAAACAGTGGACAGGGCAACAAACATGGTGAGTTAAAATAATCGTTCTCGATACTACCACGACATTGGGCCAGGACAGTAGTATATAAAAGCAATTTTGGTATGACTTTGGTATGAAACAACACGGTACGTGCCACTGTCACGGTACGGAAATGATGGATCAGTTGAGCCAATCACAGCGCGCGATATAACTATTTATCCAATGAAAATACTTAGGACACGGCACCACCGCGGCCCACAGCACGTCTGTGTCGTTTTTTTGTTTTTGTTTTTTCCCACAATCATGCGAAAATTTCTCTAAACTAGACGGTCTAAGATTGTAATTCGAGCTCCAGCTCCTGCCGTAAGTGTCGATCATTGGCTATGCCCAGCGGTTCTGTGAACTAAAAATAGGATGTGTAATAGATGTGTGATTTCCAAACAAGTCAGACAAATATCGCGAACTGTAACTGTATTTACGAGAAAAAAGATTTTATGAAGTTTTTATAAACAGCAGTTCATGTGTTAGCGGTATTACCCATTGCACGTGACTGAGCTTTTCGATGATACCTTAGGTAAACCTAGAGTCGGCTTTCGCCCGACTAAAAATCACTGGATGACGTTGAGCATGATACCGTAAATTTTTACACACCTTTGAGGTTGATAATACTGTGTACAATGTCCTCTCTCTCCGGCAACCATTCCAATTGGTTCCCCATATTGACTGCCAGCCACCTGGCCCACAACAGTAGCCCCCTGACCAGCCATCATTGCGGACTCAGGAGTGTATAAATCCGAAGACTTGGGCGGCCTCCTATCTAAGTTGTACACCCTACTCTGTCCAGGAAGATGAAACGGCGCTGGCACTTGAACTACGTGTTGAGGGTAGTGTATGGTACTACCTTGAGGCATCTGTCCAGGCGGACCACCTGGAATAACCGGTGCTCCAACTGGGACAGGATGGGCACCAGCTACGACAACAGGAACCATTGGTCTAAGAACTTGAGACTGTGAATGTGGCGTGTTCTGGTACTGTGTGTTTTGGACCTGCTGGTTGCTTAGTGAATTGGTTGCAATTGACTGCTGATATTGTGCTGCAAGAACTGGGGAAGACGTCCGAGGTGGCGTTGGTGGTGACTGGGAACGTTGGTGCTGCAGCATAGCTCCGTCTTTAGTGAAGCCATAACTAGGCTGGTACGTTGTTGGGGAGTATGGTGTCTGGGCTGCCACCACAAAAGCTTGATTCTGCTGTGGTGAAGCCCCTTGAGGCATTGCCTGTGGTACCATGTGTGAAGGCACCTGTTGACCAACCATGGAACGAAGTTGTTGATGTGGATGCATTCCCTGTGGTACCATCATGTATTGCACCTGACCCGGGTGACCTGACCCTCCGGCTTGTGACACGCTAGCTACATAAAGGGGTGGGGTGGTAGTCGATGACGCAACGACCCCTGAATCTCCACCACCCATCATCCCCTGCGGCATGGTTTGTTCTATTTCCTGAGGCTGCCCTGATACTGACATGCTACTGAACTGATTACTCAAGTCTCGATATGATGGCGATGTCATTACTTGAGCATTACCTGTCCACTGAGCCTGCGAGAGACTTTCTGTCCCCTAAAGGAGAATAAATGTAAGATAAGAGTAAAATGTAAAGATGTTCTAACAGGACTATCATCCTATACTACAGTACACTAGTTTTAGTCATGGTATGGAGTT
The DNA here is from genome assembly GCA_015163945.2 of Stichodactyla helianthus. Lineage (NCBI taxonomy): Eukaryota > Metazoa > Cnidaria > Anthozoa > Actiniaria > Stichodactylidae > Stichodactyla > Stichodactyla helianthus. The sequence continues at coordinate 6,896 of WUAP02133973.1, forward strand.
CACGTCATCCGTTGAGCCAATCGCAATGAGTGACAACAATGTTCATGCAATGAAAATGCTTTGACGTAGCATCATCACAGTCACATACCGTGTCCATACCGTGAGTTTTATACCGTTGTAGGAAAACCGCTCTATTACAAACTTTTATGCCAGTATCCCATAAGTTGAAAGCTTTTCCCATAAGTTGAAAATTAGTCCCCTTCCTTTCTAAAATCTTTTCCTGCTCATCCACTTCCATCCCAACGATCCCAGGCCATCCCTGTAGCCAGGGGTTGCACGGGGTGCTTTGACACACCCCACCCCACAGGCCCCAAAGTTTCGCATTTTTGGGGTACTTAGGGTCCAACATTTTGTCCACTCTGGCCTCTGTCGCATCCAAACCCCCCTACAGGCCAGGATCCCAGTCCCCAAAAACTACACAAGAATAGGTGGGATTCACCAACCTGCTGTTGTCCATAGTGTGACCTGTTAGGCTGTTGAACAACATACAGCGGCTGCTGCACACCAACATACTGTGGCATTACCATTTGACCACCTTGAGGGGACATGGTTGCACTCTGAGGAACTTGAGACATGGGTTGCTGTTGTTGTGGTCTGTGTTGTTGTGGCTGTTGAGTAAACCCTGGGTTACTGCCTGCCTTCATTACCATGGGTTGGTATGCTGGCTGGACAACCATCACAGGACTGCCATCAGGACCAAGAGCTGGAGTACCTGCCAAAGTGTTAAGTGTGTTAAACAGTTGAGGATAGTTGTAATGACGAAAGTAATAAAGATGTGGATGGTGTGAGTGATGATGAGAGCAGAAGATTGTTAAAATAAAAACGGTGGGTGGTGTTTGTGTGATTTTTTTCTTTTCTCAATTTCAATATGGGATTCAAAAATCTTAAAACACAAACTCCAGATCGATTCATAATGGTGAAAGTAGTCAAAAATAATGGTAATGAAGGTGATGGTTATAAAGCAGGAAATAGTCTACACAAATGACTAAATACCAGTTTTCAAAATACCTGTATTGGGGTTAATAAGCATCATTCCTTGCTGTAGGGTATCAGAAGGAACTGACCACATGATATTACCTGCAAAAATGAGAATATTTCAGTGTTTTTTACAAATAAACACAGCAAACAACCTTTAACAACCCCTTGCATGAATTCGTAGAACTTAGAATGTATAAAATTTGCCTAAGCAACTGGTGTTTTAGGATAATGTATGGCAAGAATTCTTACCTTGTGAGGGCCCTCCGCCAGCCATCACAGGGACCATACCCTGCATACCAGGAGGCATCCCCTGGGCTTGAACCATCTGGACCTCACTCCCAGGTACAGGTACAATAGGTATACCTTCAGGTGTCCAATATTGGACTCCAGAAACTGGCATACTGTAGCCAGTAAGAGGAAGTCTGCTTCCCTTCGGGCTTCCTGATCCTTTCAACAAGCGCTCTGCAGCTGCAAATGCAGCAGCACTTCCACCAGGACTGCTGCTTGATCTGGTGAACATTTTGTTGGACATAATTCTGATGCCTTCAAAGAAACAAAAAGAAAGGATTTATAAAAATTCATTCAATACCTGACATAAACCAGTCTAAGGCCGTGTTTACACTTGAGTAATTGACTGAGGTTCAACCTAAGTTAGACAAGTTAAAACAGTGCTAATTAATTAGCGGTCATTGTTGAAACTTCACATAACCCTGGTTAGCAGTCTAGTCTAAACATGGCCTTAGTATAGATTTTGAACAACTAATTGACTCAATGGATATCACCAAGTCAATGTAATGTGCTGACTTTTAAGAGTGATACAATCATTTCCTACCTAACAAGATTGGCAAACTTTTTAATCTTGTTCATACTTTTATAATATAATACAAATGTAACCCACCCTCTGATTGGCTAAAAACCTATGAACTATTTCCCTATGTGCTTCTTTCTTGCATCAAACTCCTTCCACGTTTTTTCCGAAATGGATAAATAACTTATGCTCTGATTGGCTAAAAACCTATCTATGGGCTGCATGCTTGTGTCAATCTCTGTCCATGTTTTTTTCCAAAATGGATAAATAACTTGTGCTCTGATTGGCTAAAAAGCTATGAACTATTTCCCCATGGGATGCATGCGTGTTAAAGTTTCCAATGAAGCTATATTATAAATCAATTAGGCAACATGAGGCCACTTGCCCATGGCATTAAAGATGCACTTGGGAAAATATATAGAATGCTTAACAAGCTAGTGTCACACTTGACTGTGGTTTGTGCACTCATGCTTGTTGATTGTTCTGTATATTATTTTCTCTTGTATGTCTAAAATCCTATATATTCTCTCATATGTCTATAACACCATGGGCATGTGGCTCTGTTGTCTAACTGATAATTATACACCACAAGAACACCAGTTACCCGAGCCAGAGGAAGACCTCTTGTCCATTGTTCTCTCATTGTCAAAGGATTGTGACTTGTATATTCTAGTTGTTGGTTCTTTTGGTTGCTCCTGTACCATTAACTCTGCATCCTCTCTGCAACAAAATACAATTCTCACAGTAAGCTTGTGTATTAGTGTAAATATCAGATAACATAAAAGCCAATCAAGACAAAGGGCTGCTAGTTAGAGTTACTGTGTCATGTCCCCTTGATAGTAAATATGTAAAGATTAGAGCAGATTTCATAAGACAGTGAAAAATCTGCAGCATGAACAAGGTCATAACACAGACAAGGCACAGCAAGATAGGTCCAAATTCTAGAAAACATCATGGTCATGGCAAGGCACACTTCCTGCACTGAGCAAGCCATGAGATTTTCACAGTCATCCAAAATCTGCTCTACGAAAATATGGAAAGGATGAACCTATGCATCTCTTCCCATCTACTATTGGTGATATTATTGCTTCATTACATACCTTGTAAGTATTTGTGGTTGGGGAATATCACTGTCCCCCTTGGATGACTGCGAAGACTGAGATGACAAAGACTGCAAAAAGGAAAATAAAAAATGAGTTTTAAAATTCAACTTACATTGAAAAAATTGCATAAAATTGCAACAGCACTAACTCTATACAATTTCAAAGCACTGTACCCCCTACAATGAGGGTTTAGGCCAGTCATTTTGAAAAATTAAATTCTGGGAACCCTGCCCTATTACAATGATGGCTATGGATTACTGTAATTCTTCGTAGCCCATGTTGTGAGTTAGATTAAGATCAACTCCTTACATCCTGATTGAAGATTCTTTCTCTTGCTTTATGGTACTCTTCCTCTCTTTCTTCAATGGACTTGGATCGTTTGTCTTCCATTCCTAAGTTTGCAATCAATGGACTCTCAACCTGAAGCAGGAGGAACAAAGGACAAAATGAGGATGATTGAAGATAATGGAAGAGCATTAACAGCACTCTTCCTAATTCCTGAGAGATGCAGGTGAGGCCTATTTGTAGGACATGCTTTGTTGTTTTTGTGAACAGGATAACCTAAAACTAACAGCATTTTGTTTTTTGTAATAAAATAGCTTGAATTTTTTTAAGAGAAAAAACAGTCAGAGGGTTACAAAACCACAAAACAAGGAAGCTTCATTCACTGATATTGAAGCCCATTTTGAGCAAGGATTCCTCTAATGGCTGGATTTTTGCAACACAAGATAATTTCAGTATATTTATGTACATTGTATTAAGAGATTGGAAAATTTTGTTTACCTTTGGAGGAGTGCTTTCACCTGATGGTGTGTTCTGCCGTCTTAGTATTGCTCTAGGCATAGAACCTTCTGAATCGTCTGACTCCTCCCTACTCAAGGAGACAAGATCTGCAAATCGTTGCTCAGGACTGAATGAGAAATTAGAAAGAAACTATTACTTACCCTAAACATTTTTTAAACAAATGAAGAACATATATATTTAAGATATAAAAGAAGATAAGAAATTAGAAAAAGAGAAACAGGTAATCTGAATTTAGTTGATCTTGCTACAAATGTACTTTTTGTACCCACAAGTGGCCAAAATGAAGATAAAAACAAGGATAATGATGGTGATGTCAGGATTGATAATGTTTACACACCACTGAATGTAACCCCCTGCCCACCACACCATCAACCTAGGCACGACCAGAGAAATGCTGGGTGCAGGGTACATGTAATTACCTACTACATTATTCACTTCCCTTTGAATCCTTGCCAGTAGAGGGAATCACTCTCTTTTGCATTCCTGGTCTCCTGACTGGGGCCAATTTTAACTGCCAAATTCCATGCCCCTGGTCATGCCCTGGTTTGGGGGGAACATTGACTGGTGCTTTATGGTAGTGCTGGTTGTGATTGGATTGATTTTAGAGGATAAGGTAATGCATAGCAGTAGTGTTAGTGGAAGTGTACCATTGATGATTGAGTTGGCAGCACTGTTGGATGTTTGTGATGGTGAAAAACAAGACAATCAAGGTTTATTGTAGTTAAAAATAATTTAAGTTAATTATAATTTTCCATAGGATGCCAAAACTTGACAAACATGTTATTATTATTATTATTATTATTATTATTATTATTATTATTATTATTATTATTATTTGCTGACGACGTGGCTGTCATTACTAGCCAAGAGTCTGAGAACCAACATCTTCTCAACCGATTCAGTATTTGGTGTCAATGAGCTGACATGATAGTGAGGGTTGACAAATGCAGAGCATTTGGTATCAAGAAAGCTGTCTCAAAATCAATCCAGTTCTTACCTAAACTCATAATCAACAATACCCTGGTTCCTCGCATTAAAATCGGCGAGTCCTTCAAATACTTAGGAAGATACTTTGATTTTGAAATGACAAATCGGGGCCTGCAGAGTGTATCAAAAAGTGGGGGGGCTGGCAGTATCAAAAGTTAAGATAACTTTACGCAGTTAAGATAATTTTTTTTTTCTTTCCAAAAAGTGGGGGGGCTTAAGTCCCCCCAGCCCCTCCCCATCTGCGGGCCATGCAAATCAAGCTCACAAATTAGAACTGTCCACCGTCCTTTAAGATTTGATGTCTGAAATTGATCTCAAACCACTGCATCCAAAGAATAAATTGCTTCTTTATAATCAATATGTCCTATCTAAAATATCTTGGCATTTCACTGTAGCTGATTCACCAAAAACGTGGGTCTGTGAAAATCTTGATTCCTTGGTTAGACATATCCGCAAATGGCTGGAACTTCCTGTGTGTGGTATACTCAGTAATGTTTTTCTCCCTTGCAACAAATTTGGCTTAAATATCTGCCCTCCCTCCATTAAATTTACTCAATGCCAACCGTCCTCCGTAAAGCTCTCAAGTCATCCCCAAATGTAGACATCAAGGATCTCTGGTCCTCCACTAGTTCACACAAAAATGTCCAATATGACATCTTCAAAACAACTAAAGACATGATCAAAGATTTCTATGCTGATCAAGAACATCAACTATGCCATAATCTGGTCTCCCAAGGCTTCTTCTTCAAACATGTAATAAATGATTCCTTGCCCAAGCTAAACAGTAACTGGTTATCTGTGCAGTCTAAATTACCTAAAAATATCTATAACTTTACGAGTCGTTATATAAACAACACCCTCCCAACAAGAAAAAACCTTGCAAAATAGAAAATTTCTTCAACAGCTGACTGTTCTTTCTGTTTATCTCCTGAAACCCTTCTTCATGTGGTAACTGGCTGTCAAACCTATCTTGCCCAGGGTCGATTTACTTGAAGACATGACTCCATTCTTCATTTTCTGGCTAAGTCCCTTCAAGCGGTGAAGGGTATTGCCCTATATGTTGATCTTCCAAATTTCAAAAGTCCCTCAATCATAACTGGTGAAAGTTTTCGTCCAGACCTTCTGATAACCTCTTCAGATAACTGCCTTAACATGCTTGAACTATCTGTTGGCTTCGAATCAAACTTAAAAAATAATTTATCAAGAAAAAAAGAGAAATACAAAGAACTAATAAAAGTTTTGCATAGTCAGTTTAAGAAAGTTACATTGTCAATTTGTCCATAAGTGTTTTAGCTGTATTTGCAAGTGATTCATCAGCTTTGCTTACCATGCTTACAGAGTTGGCTTTTGATGATAAAGATCAAAAGTATGTTATTCTAAACATCATGAACATTGCAATTAGGACAACATACTACATATTTTGTAGCAGAAACAAAGAAAGGTGCAGTCCAGAACTGATGAAATATTAACATGATAGTATAACCTATATATTAATGATCATATTTCATTTCATGTTCGATTCAAGTAGACGATTGTAAACTACCTGTAGGCAGTGAGGTTTATGATTGTATATTACACAAAGCTATAATAAAGTTTTCATTATTATTCGTTGTTTAACATGATGTTCTGGCAGTTGTCACTGCCGTCGTTTCTTCTGTTAGGCTAATCACAACAAATGACCAAAGGCTACCAGAATGATCTCCTTCACATTTCCAATACTTTCCTCAATATCCTCGCAGTTCCCAACAAGGTAGTCTTTTGCATCACTCCAACAT
>WUAP02133984.1:963-13348 GCA_015163945.2 Stichodactyla helianthus
AGCCTTCCCCGCCTTTTTTAAATCGTGTTTTTCGGGGTTTTATGGGAGTGTTAACCAAAAAAAACCCCCCCCTTTAGCCTTAAAGCAAAGAGATCCAAAAACGTTGAATTTTAATCCCCCCCCCCCCCCCCCCCCAAAAAATGGTGCTGTCACTTCAATGATGCCTAATATACAACTGAACTAGAAGCCCGCTCCGGGCCTAGAAGTCTCCTTCCTGTCACCACACCAGGGGAGCATCCAGGAGCTTTTTTGAGGGAGGCAAGCACCCCCAGGGTTTTTTTTGGGAGGCATGCACCCCATAAGGTTTTTTTGGGAGGCATGCATCCCCAGGAGTTTTTTGAGGGAGGCGTGCACCCTCAGGAGTTTTTTGAAGGAGGTGTGCACCCCCAGGAGTTCTTTTGAAGAAGAAACAGAATCCTCCTTGGTCTCACCTTCGATGATTTAACCTTTTGAAATCCACAATGGTTTTTCAATTTGGTGTACATGAAGTATAAAGTGATGCATTAATATAACTGATATATCTGAGTACGGTCTTACCTGTACCTTGAGATGACTTCCCAACTTTTTCATACTGGTCTTTTGGAATTGCCCAGTCCACAGCAATAGGTCTTCCAAGAATCTCCTTCAAATTCATCTCTTCCCTTGCCTTAGCAGCACAGAAAACATCTACAAACTGAACAAACCCAAACCCTTGCTTCTTCTTTCTCCTTCCTTTCATTGTGAATGGGATGTTGACCTCACTTATTTCCCCAAACTTTGAGAAAAACTCTTTCAGAATTGCCTCTGTGCACTTGAAGGACAGATTCCTTATAATTAATCTGGATTTCTTCAAGCTTTTCTTTGAAGGTTGGTGACTTTCCTTTGATTTTAAAACAGCAGTTACTTCCTCGCCTTTTATAATCTTTTTATTCAATTTTGTTATGGCTGTTCGTGCATCTTTGTGGGTCTTAAAAGTCAATGCTGCCACTGGCTCCTCTCTTCCTTCAAGAGGAAAAACTGTCTCTTCAATCTCACCAATTTTACGACACCTTTTATAAATTTGCTTTGTAGATATTGTAGAGGGAAGACCAGAGAGGAGAACCACTCTGCCAGCATCACTTGTGGGTTGTGCTCTCTGTGACTTGGGTTTTCTTGTTTTGTTCACAGGTGAAGGAAGATCCTCTGGCTTTGATAGATTTTTAGATTCAATTTCCTCTTCACTTCTGTCAAGGGTTTCACTGCCTTTTTTAGCTTCTGTTATATTTAAAAAACATACATTTAACATGACCAATATGATTTAGTGAATCGTCTCACAACTCTCACATTGTTGATGAATGTGGTGTTTCAAATGCTACTTCCAGTCTTCATCAGGGTACTCTGGATGGTAACCTATCGTCATACTTGTCATACTTGTGACTCAAGTTACATCCAGTCTATTCATGGCCTGACAAAGACTAGCAGCAGCAGTCAAAACATTGCACTCATCCACAAATCCAGAGTAACAAGACAATAAGTATTGGTTATTATTTCATCCACAATGAATAATATCCTTTATTCCATTAAGATTAAGCCTGTTATTTTTTCTAGAGAAAAAAGACACAGGTTTACTTACTTGTACATGTACAGTTGCATGTTTTAGAAATGAACAGATCATTGATGACCAAATATATGGAAGACTAAAAACCAGGGTTCGTACAGGATCCCCTGTGAGGATTTCCAAAACTTTTCAAAGCCCTTTGACTCAAATTTCCAAAACCACACAAAGCACAAAAATATAGCCAAATTCATGGATCTGAAACATTCAACATACATTTACCAAAGCAAAACTATGATCGACAAAAAATCGTAACTTTTCCAAAGCCTAGCGGACCAAAAATCTCACTCTCTAATTGTGATTAAATGTATACTGTAGGACTCACAGTCATCCCACACAAAATTATACTTTACAGTATCCCACCCAATAGAAAAGAACAGCAGAATGCAAGAAAGCTGTAGTATATATATATATGTATTACACTCTTCCTTCCCATCATGCATTTGTATTTTCTATGCTGTGGGATAAAATAGTTATACAGTGTTTTCTTGTGGCACACCATGGAATATCCCACTTGTCACTTGTATTTTTTTTTTTTTTTGCACACTTTTTTTGGTACACACTTTGTGTAAAAGTTTGTGACCTGGGAAATTCAAATGACACATGGGATATTCCATGATATTTTTTTCCTGGTCTGGAATCCTAGTGAATCGTGTGCACTGATTGGTTGTTAGCCGGTCCAGTTTTTTCTCAGTACAGACTGGCTCATCCAGACTGCTCACAGTTACATGGATTTAGAAGTGATTCCAAACCATAAAAATTAAAAATGTTATTAAACGGCTTAGGTTGGTCCATATTGAGAAAATATTTGCCCTCGGTCTGTTTTCAAAACGTCGGGCAAATATTTTCTCAATATGGACCTCCCAGCCATTTAATAACACGTATGTCCCTTGAAAGCACTGTATACAGTATATACAGCATTATCACAGTAAATGGCAATTATTTACCAGCTTTCATTTATCATTACAGCAGAAGTCAGCAAAGCCTACCTTTATTAGCAGTATCATGGTTATTTTCATCTTCACTATCATCATCATCATCATCATCATCATTCTCATTATCAGACTCATGAGATTTCTTATTTTTGTTGCAACCTCTTGTGCTTTGTCTTGGTTTCTTGTCAGAGAACATTATTTTTAGTTGCCTGCCACCCAGTGTTTTTACTGTGTCCATGGCCTTTTGGGCATCTTCTTCAATAGCAAATGTCACATATCCAAAGCCTCTGCATTTGTTTGAACCTTTTTCCAACAGATTTTAAAGCATTAATAAGTACTTTAAAAAACATTGGTTAGAATCAGTTGCCCTATTAGCTCACCAAAATACAGTAGCCAAAGAAATATATTCATCCATATGACCGGAGTAATTTAACTTCTATACTTGGAAAGTGTGTGTCATACACAGCCGTATTACACAAAAAGTTGTGTTATACGGCTGTGTATTTTTACTCGCCATTTCAGTATTTTGACTTCCCCTTCGGGTTCGTCAAAATACTGAAATGACAAGTAAAAATGCATAGCCGCATTAAACAACTTTCTGTGTACTAAATTGTTTATTATATGACAAATATCGATGCAAAAGAATGCTGTGAAATAGACATTTCATTTACCGGTTTGCAAACTGCGTAATAATGCAGAATATTTGCACTCATTTTGGCTTGTATTTACACTTGAAGCATGTGCTCGTATAATAAAATGCTATATGTAATTACCTTAAAAAGAGTAGGTGGGAGGCAAAATTTCTTACTTTATATAATACTAAGAAATTAATGGATTAGGTTGAGCATAATATCATAAATTACAAAGACTCAGTTCTGTGTTTTCTGATGGAAGCCATAGGCTGAGGCAGAGAACATAGACTCCAGGTTTTCAAGCTAAACAAAATTCCATTATTTTCCAAAACTTTTAAGGTCCTGGAAAAACATTTACCCAATTTCTAAAACTTTCCAACACTTTCCAAAACAATACAGGGTTCGAAAAAATAGCTACCACTTCTGAGTTCTCAACAAGGATAACATGAAGGTGAGGCTTCATGTGAAATCATGCTTAGTGGCGCGAAACAACTGACATTTCTTTGACTTTTTCTGTTGTTTAAAAGTTTATTTTATGAGTGACGTACAAACAAGTCATAGAGAGAGTGACAACAAATCAAGTCAGTCATTTCACGCCACAAAGTGGGATTTCGCACAAAGCCTCGAATTCATGCATTACTCTCCAGAACTTGGATGTGGCCTATTGATGTGTTTACTATAAACTTACATGTAGGTTTCCTTGTTTAAAAAACAATATAAATTCTTAGATTTAAAAACACACCTGTGCTTACAGAACACAAGTAGTTTTGGATAATACAGAAGAATTCCATAAAACGTATCAAAAACATTGAATACTCTTGTAAAATTGCAAAAACTTCTAGATTTGCACATCATCTACATGTAACCTTACATGTACATGTACATCAGCCACGTGTTACGGCCATTTTTGCGCAACTCTCAAACTAACCTTTCTCTTTGATCAAGTAGCTTCGTCGGAGAGGTCCTATATCGCTAAATGCCTTCTCGAAATCTTCGTCCTTAGTATCGTAGGAAAGATTCCTTACGAACAACACCTTTTTTGATGTTCTGGTGTTTTTTTCGTCTTCTTTCTCGACAGTATCGCTTTTGGTCGCCATTTTGATTTCTGTTGAAGAAAACTGCTGACCAAGGACTCAAGGCTCACATAACACAGGCAACCCATGCTAACAGTTCAGGGGAAAAAATTTAAAATTGATCTCAGTTCTAATTTTAATTTTGTCTTTAACTAATTTTGATTCTAATTCTAATTTTAGCGATTTAAAAATCGTTTTACGGCGACTCCTAAGGCGCTAAAACTCGGTACAGGCAAAAAATACAGCACAACAAAAATATGCGTAAAAAAAATTCTTAAATTTTATGAATCTTTCAGAGGAAATGAGGTTTTTATCCAGCCACATACGTTTGTTCTATAGTAAACCAACAGTAAGGCCGATCTTGGGCTCCTTGTGGTTTAATACTTTTGTTAAATCTTTCGGACTGCATTAATAATAATACGAAAACTTAAATAATTGTAATAAATATATAGCAATAAATGGAATAGAGGGGAAAGAGAATAAATAAAGTAATCTAATGTCATTTTATTCTCTTTAGTATCAGTTCCTAAAACGTTCCATGACCTCTTTCATTATGGTGCAGTCCATTATCATAATGTTTGAAATTTCACTGATTCATAAAACTGATCTTTCATTTATCCAGGATAAAATCCGAATATTTGCAAACAAAGATTGTAAACAAAAGATTGGGCTTCCTGTGGTCTGCCAACAAATCCAAGATGGCGGCCGATAATGAGTTGGACGTTTTTAGCTTGACTAAAATTAGTGAAATCGAAGAAGCTTATGGCCAGATTCATTTAAAAGAAGTAAGCGAATACTCATTATAACACTGTTATTGCTGTTATATCTAAGTCTGTTTGTCTTGATATTGTGTTATTCTTGATACCAACCTACTTTGCTTACGTGTAAACTTCTAAGATCACTAACAGCCTTTGGATTTTGATATGAAACTTCTCAATGACAATTGTGACTTATGGCAAAAACTGATTGCTATCAATTTTAAAAAGAGGGAATCTAAATCTAAATATTCAATATCAAGCTATACTAGTCTATTTCCCTACCCCTGGGACTCTAACAGCTGATGTCAAATTCCCCTCCTCTGGGGGAGATTGTACTTGTCAAATGTCCGACCCTAGGAGCAAGGTCCTATGTCAACTCCCCCTGGGGCATTAATAGATGGGTGCATTAATAGACCATAGTTAAGCTTAACTATGTTTTAATATGAGAATATAAGTTTGATATATAATATAATGCTCCTTCTAACTAAAAAATGATTGATGTGATAAATTATGTTTTTTTTTGGTCTTTCTGCATGTACCGGAGTCTTTTGTCATTCTACACAATAGTTGGCTTTTGAATCTATTGTTTTCCGTCTTAGTTTGAAAGAAATGACGTCTTTTGTGCTCCGTTACCTACAGAAAGAACCTTTTTTTTGCTTGTTTTCTAGCAACAACTGAATAATGATCTTGATAGCATCCTTGAAGATCAAACCAGACTTGATGGAAAAATGAATACTTTACAGAATGTAGTGTAAGGAGATGATGATTAGTAGGTTTATAGAGCAGTTTTCATATGAGTGGGAAATTTATGGTTCTGATTTACAGCTCATTACACCGTATGGTATGCAGAACACTGAATTGGCTTTGCACTGTTTTCATGTGAATTATACAATCACAAGACGGATTTATGGGTATGGTAAAATATGGTACTATATATTACTGTACGGCTACATTTCCTACTGATATGAAATCTGTTCTATAACTACTGACACGTGGCTGTTTTAAATCTTCTATTTACAGTATATAATTATTTCTAATTGACCACATCTATGGAGTACTCTACAGGAATCAATGCTTTTTCATTTATTCATCCATCCTTCTTTTCATTCATTCAAATGCATTCATTTATGCAGGCATCATCATCTTTTCTTTCAATTAAACATTTAGACATTTTCTTTCATTCTTGATTGATCTATTCTTTTGTTTTTTTTCATTCAGTTATGCATTCATCTCTTGGTATTAATTTCTAGGTCCAGCCTTGGATTAGTGATGAGAGATGCTAACCATCTTTACTCAATGATATCACATACATCAGATCTGGCTGAGAAAGTCAGCAGTAAAGTGAGGCTTCTAGATCTTGTCAAGGTGTTATTTTATAAATTGTATATAATATTATAGTTATACTGTATAAGCACAAATATACAATCATATTTAGAGTGCACACCATATATCCATGGAACAATTACTTAGTATTTAGAGCATAAATGCTTATGAAATGAACCCAACATTGTTGGCCAACAACATCAAACACCATGTTGTGTGTTATTGGTACTTGTTGGATGTTGGTGGGTGAAGTTTGAAACAAATCAAACGTCAGAGCCAACAAGTCCCAACTTTTTTTTCCTGCAGTCATCAAAGTGTAGCCCAACAACATTACATTCATTTGGACAGGATGTTGGGCATCATGCCCAACAATGATGGACTCATACATGTGAAATATGCATTGTATCCATGGAAATTACACACAAACAAGCATATATGCCAATGTTGTTGGGCATTGTTGGGCCATTTACTTACACCAACAGTGAACCAAAAGCTGCTAACAATGTTGGATGTTGTTGGGCTGGTTTGCACAGCCCTTAATATTATTTAATTATCAACTATTTTGTTATTGACTAACTGAAATCACTCCAATATACATAAACCATATAGAGAAACACTAAGATCACCAGAGGTACATGTTGCTTTTGTTCTCACTGTCTGCCTGAATGATATCTGCTATTTGTTACAAAATAAAGGCAGTTACATAGTAGTTTTATTTTATTTTGATGGACATATGGCATGCACTTTATAAAGTCATACATTTATCATGCTAAGCAATGCCGGTAAGGTAACAATTACAAATTATAATCAACATTATGTAATATCTCTTGTAAAAATAATAGAACAGAGTCCAAGAAACAATTAAACAAGTGGATGATATACTTGACTTGAAGGTATGTTTAAGCCAATTATTAAGCTTTAAATTTCTTGTTCATTAATAGGTACATGTGATTGGTTTTCGAGGTAGATTTTATGATAAAGCATAGGCTCACTTCAGACATCAGACTTTCGCCCTATCAAATCTAAAGCAAATTAGTCAAAACTTTTGTTCTACTCATTATTCTCATTTACATTGAATTTGGTGAGACAGAAAATCGATGTCTGAAGTGGCCCTTAGCAATTTTATTTGTTACTTGGTGTAAGACCCCATGAAATGTCCCAATTATTGTCGCTCTACGATTGGTACTTGTAAATGACACAATAATAGACAATAATAGAGACATTTCATGGGGACTTACACCAAGTATCAACCAAATTGCTTATTATAATATTTATTATGACTGGTATCAATTTTATCAAAAATTTTCTTGATGAAACAGGCATGTGTAAATGGTGTACAAACTGCCTTAAACACTGAAAACTATGAACAGGTATGAACACCAACTAAATTTTAGTCACTTATTTTTAATTTTAATTATAACTGATTTTTTATGACCCATAGAGCATTTTATTTTGGCTCATTCTGGCACTTTGCTTTTTTAGTTGATAATTAATCACTCAACAGGTTATTAAAATGCAGTGTAGCAAAAACACTACTGTGAAGTCAAAATTTCACATACAGTGTAGAGCTCTAGTTGTTTTTGTATATCAGTACATGTAGAACAACCAAGATAATTAGACATGGTGAAAAATGCCTATCAAGAAACCTGCAAAATTGCTAAAAAATGCCTTGCTTGAATACTCATCCACATGGTGACCAGTGTTTTTCATTAACCCCTTTATTTGCTATTACTCATTGTGTGAGCTTCTTGATCATGTCTGTACAATTCATTGATGAATTATGGATGCATGCTGATTAACCAATCAGAGCATGCCTTGTCATCATTCTTATTACTCATGGCATTGGTTGGTACAGGCTGCTGCCCACATTCATAGATATCTGAGCCTTGATGAAACCATGTTAAAGCAACTTATTGGAGACAGCAAAGAAGGTATACTATATTAAAGAATCTTAAATATTTATGAGGGGTCCTGAAGGGTGGTGGTGGGGAGGGGGGGTGCCCATCCCATTTCCTAGTTCATTTCTTTCACAAATCCCAATTCCCAGCATCCTTGAGCCTTGGCTGGACATGCTTGTAAAGTCTTTAAAAACATTTTCCGATTCCCATTTTGTATTTTCTCCCATTCCTGGTAACATAAATCCTATTTTTCCAGGGAAAAAGCAGGCACATCCCAGTTCCCATTTCACCCCTTCAGGACCCTCATTAATCATTATAGCAAGATTATTAAAGTCCATACACACTGAGGGTTTTGCTCCAGGGTTCCTTTGCTCCTTTATGTGTACCAAACATTTCATGTAATGTATAAAAGGTTGTGGCTGGAGCAAAAATTTTTTGCTCCAGGCTCACACTCCCTATATTAAACTGGTTAAATATAAGCAAGTGTGACCACACCATGCAGCAAGCTCCTGGAGTATGCTCTCTCATGTGTACTAGTTGTGCAAAATGACCTGGGAGCCTGCCCCTGGAGCAAAACCCTTTTATATGGGCCTTTTTATACAGTGGAAGTTAGCTTGAGTTACACCTTATTTTCTTGAGAATATCAGTGTGTCTCATAAGAGATTACATGTAGAAAAATAGACCTTTTTACGTTGGGTGTAATGTTTTCCCATTTCAGATCACGTATCATTCCCTTGGGTTTTATTTCTTTGTTTCTTGGAAACACTTGGGAAGATACGTTAATATGGATGAAGCTCAAACAAAGAATCTTATTTCCTTAGAGAATGACACGTGGTCTGAAATGGGAAAACATGCACACTTCACTTCTGATAGCAGGATGGATGTTTATAATTACAACCTTAGCTGCAAGTAGAATTTTTAAAATCAATGAAAGTTTTTCATTCTGCTGACAGGCTCAGACTTGAGTGGTGCATTTGGACTTTTACACGAGGCAGAAATAAAATTAAAAAATATTGTCAATGAGAAGTTTGATGCAGCCATCAGAAAAGGAGATAAAAATGCTGTAGAAAGGTATGTTGGTATTTGATATTTAGCTTTTTAAAATTAAAATTGTTAAAAAATGGATTTGAGATACTATGTGCACTCGAAAAGGAATAATGAACATTACAATCAAAATGTAAAGGATATCAGAAATCGTATTTGTACATTTTTGGAGATCACACACCACAAGAATGTACAGTATATTTAGGCTGAAAGTAGAGGTAGCAGTAGCAAGGGCAGTAGCAGTAGCAGTGGCAGTAGAAGTAGCAGCAGCAGTGGCAGTAGCAGTAGCAGTAGCAGTAGCACAGTGGCAGTAGCACAGTGGCAGTGGCAGTGGCAGTGGCAGTGGCAGTGGCAGTGGCAGTGGCAGTGGCAGTGGCAGTGGCAGTGGCAGTGGCAGTAGCAGTAGTAGTAGCAGTAGCAGTAGCAGCAGCAGCAGCAGCAGCAGGAGAAGTAGAAGTAGTAGTAGTGGAAGCGTAGGAGGAACTTCTTTATCTCTGATCCAGTACTCAGCAATTCTTTTTTCTGTTTTTAAGGTTTTTCAAAATCTTTCCACTCCTTGGTCAACATCAAATTGGATTACAAAAATATGCGAAATACTTGTGTGCACAGGTATGTACGTGTACGTTATTAACTACATGGCCTTCTAGAATATCTCCGCAATACTGTTTCTGTAATCCTATTATTCTGTAATCTATTATTATGCAATTTATGTTTTTTTATTGGTGTTATACATGCATCAAGAGAACTTCCACGCTACTGCTCTAAGCGCATGCTCGTGCGTGATGTGAAAAAGTGAGACCATGGGTTGTAAAAATTGTTACATTTGGTTTGCATTTATCTTATTAAGCGCGATTTTCATCAAATATCCAAGTTCACTTACCATTGGCTAAATCCCAAATTAAATATACCGGAATACAGCTTATTTTACGACACGTGATCTCACGTTTTTATCACGTGAGCATTCGTTGGTTGAAACTCTTGATGCCTGCTTTTCGATAGTCTTAAAAATATGTTCTCTGGACCACCACTTGTAACTACTGCATTACAACAGTGTTTATTTATTTGCTCATTAGATTGCATTGCTGTCTCAAAAGAATCTTGAACAAGTAGAGGAAACAAAAATTTCAGGTATTGAGAGAACAGCTGAGCAAATAACTAATCGCGCAAAGCATTGTTGATCAAAACCTGAGGCCTTCACTCTTTGTTTTGAAAATCATTTCTCGCGTGGTTTTAAGATAATTTACAGAAAAAATATCACTTTAATTAAGAGTTTTGGACTTTTCTGAGACTCAAAATATATTGGATTCAATTGTCAATAGTTTTCAGGCCGAAAAAAATGCTTGAACATAGGGCCAGCCGAAACAAGTCACACGGACTTTGATTGGTTAGAAAATTTATTACCGCTCAACTGGTAGTTGGTAGTCATAATTCTGAGTTATTATTGCTCTTAATATACTAACCGTGTTTAACATTGGTCTTTATAACGTTCTTTTCCAGATCGTCATGGAAACGTAGTGTTTGCTAATAGTTTAACCATGCTGTTTGAGAATATTGCACGCATCGTCGAAGAACACCAGCCTTTTGTTGAAACGTTTTATGGTAATTAAAAATTATGAATCATCCATCCATCCGTCCGTCCCTGCTTTTCTCACTCCTTTTATTCTGCCTTCCGTCATTTTTCTGTCTCTTTTCTGTTTCTTTTCTGTTTTCTTTCTTTCTTCCTTTCTTTCAGCCCCTTCCACCTTCTCTATTGCTCTTAATCAGGGACCGAAACAACGGCTGACAGTTCAGACAAGCGACATGCTAATCGTTCTCTAACCAATCCTTTCAGGTCCTGGTAAGATGTGCACCTTGCTTTTAGAATTACAGGTAATATACACGTATTTTAAAAAACGTTGTCACGGCATCGATTGACAGTTGACAGTAGGAGACCGCAGGGGATGTCGGTAAATTAAAGTTTAATTAATTAATTCACATGAGACCATACACACATATTCACCTGCAAAACTGAAGACAGCATGGAAAGTTGTACCGCGGTATCAAATGAAAACATGAATAAATTAATTACAATCAAAGTACCGACGTCCTTTGCGGTCTCGTATTGTCAATTGTCAATCGAAGCTGCGACAAACTTTTTTGAAATAAGCTTACATAATCTGCTACTTAAAACAACTTTCATCATATGTGAAAGCCGTTCACCTTCAGTAAAAAAGTGTAGTCCCCTTTCTGTCACTGAATAAAAATGGCTGGAGCTCAGCTTCTTTTAAATAAGCAGAAGAAACAAAAATGTAAGGTAAAGAATGATTTCGAATGACTCTCGTTTTAGGTTGAATGCGATAAACAGTCGTCTCAAATATTGGACTTGTTTGAGAAACAAAGAGGCGTCAAAGAAAAGGTAACAGACCTTTCCCGAATTAACTTGTATGATCACGAAACAATGGTGCTAAGTCGAGGTTGGCCTTGATAAATAGAAAAATCAAGTTTAGACTCGACTTGGAACTACGGTTTCGTAATCATCCAAGCGAACTTGGGAAAAGTTTATTGTTGAACTTACATGTTTCATGTTCGCGACCTGCAGATGACATAAGAGACGTCATATTGGGAGAGCAGGAACTAGGAATGGGATTAGGCTCTTCCCGATTATGCTACCACTTTTTTGGCATAATTTGGCTTAACAAGCATTTTTCTAGCAGTTTTGCTCAAAATAGCACTGCTAGCATAATTCAGCATATTCAGTTTTTTAAGAGCACATTTTAGCCAAAAAAGCAAAAAGTTACAACTATTTTCTTTGCAACGCGATAAGTGAACTTCGACAGACCCACCAAAATCATTGTATTGAGCTTGAACCGTCAATCATACAGGTGTCATTTACTCGTTGGACGTTTGACCAGCGAGCCCGAATTCATCATTTTCTCTTTTTCGAAACTCAGTTTCAAGGGCCAGTAGGATCAAAATGACCCATAACTTTTCGGATTCATTTTTTGAAAGCTCATTCAGCTCTTCTTTTACGTTTTCTTGTGGAAAACACAGCGGAAAAAATCGTTCATCCAGCATAATTTTGGCAGAAGCGAACAATGCTAGGAACATAAGATGCCAGTTTTGTTGGCACAATCGGGAAGACCCTTGGTGGTGGTGGTGGTGGTTGGGGG
>WUAP02134006.1:0-13348 GCA_015163945.2 Stichodactyla helianthus
CCCTGATGCTTCGGCAAAGATTCTCTAACCCCTAAGATGACGGAACGGCATTTAATTGCCGGTCAAGCTCGGAAATCCATACTGCGCCTCAGCTCTCAAGGAAATGTCTTGGGGGTATAGTTAGCGTGATCACAAATATTTTTGAATTAATTACCGTGGCAGATCCGGGTTCGAATCCCGAAAGGGTCACATTTTCAGTTCTTAATTTTTCCTTTCCTTTCCTTTTCTTTTCTTTTCTTTTCTTTCTTTTCTTTTTCTTTTACCCTTGCGTGTGATTTTAAATGCGGCAACCAAAGACAATCTTTTTTTGCCTGAAGTTTTTTCATTTACTGGTCTTTACTGAACCACAGCAGTACTCTGTTCTATTGACTGTCTAGGAAGTTTTGCTCCTGGAATGTCTTCTTCCTTTAAATATTGCTTTCTTCGAACGCGTTTAGAGGGACCGTGGAGCATAATTGTTATTGGGGCGGGAGGGGGCTGTTAAGGACCGCCGAAGGCGGGAGCAGCTCAATTTTGAAATTAAGACCCTTGAAAATGCGATTTACAGGCTTTTGAGGGGCATTTGAAACATATTTATTGCTTTACCGAGAAGAGCCGGATAACTTGGTATGTATATATCAATATTAACATTCAAAATCCAAAATGGCGGCAAAGTCAGTTATTGGGAGGCTATAGCCCCCAACCACCTCGCTCTGCGGTCCCTTAGTGGAAAAGGACTTAGCTAACCAGTTATCATCCGACAAAAAGCGGTCAAGCACCACTTTGAATATTTGAATTTTTCAATTTTCCAGATCCTCTCTAAAAGTAAAGATATTGGCCGAGTGGGATCTGGGTAATAGAGACTTCATTGTCCTGTAGTTCACTCATGGTTTGTCTTCTACATCTGCTCCTCGTGAAATGAAAGGTGAGAGAAACTAGCAGATAAATTGAAAACAACTCTCGTTTAAGGGCAAGAATTTTATTTCATCTGCACATGTGGACAGCATGATTAGAAAATATTGTACATATACATGTTACTGGTGTTTTGGTAAGCCATGAACTCTTGACAATCTAGGTGAATTCGGTTTCATTTGATTTGGCTGATGACATCGATCTACGTCGTCATCTTATTCTGCGTCATTGAACTTGAAAGCTGGAATGCATGAGGAAAATAAGAAACGTTAGCTCTGTAAGTTTTGGACTGACATCAGTATGTCATTCAGAACTTAGATATTTAGTGTATATTGGAATTATTGATTGATTAGATTGAGTGATTCAGTGGCGGATCCAAGATTTTACAAAGGGGGGTTCCGTTTCTTAAACTTCCCAACTGTGTATAGCCTATTGTCTAGTCTTTGTTTGACGATATTTCTATTATCTAAAAAAAAATCAAACCCTCAAGGGGGGGGTTCATGGAACCCTTGGAACCCCCTCTGGATCCGCTACTGGTGATTTGATGTATTCTGGATTCAAATGCCGTGAAGACCGCCTCGCAAGAATACGGAGCTCCAAGAGACATTCACGTTTACACTACATACTTCATACATAGCTAGCTTACACTTATACTGACAATATTTCACTTTTCACACTAGCTTCATACTTTACAATACTTCCCGTTTCATATTACATACTTCATTGATCTGAATTGATTAGCCTTTCGACTAGACCATTTTCCTTTACCACTTATTTTCGAAATTTGTGTGTCATAAAACAATAGGTTGCGACAAAGTTTGTGCGAAATGTGAATTTCTCAGTTTTGTTGAAGCAACAAAAATCAAAATCGTATCAATCTATTCTTGATTGCCAGACAAAGGGAAAGTTCACATGGCGCACGAATTTCGAAAGGTCTACTGGGTAGCTCTACCAGATTCAGCATTCAATGAATGGAATGCCTCAAGAGCAAAAAATGTAAGCCATCTACGTGAAAAGCCATGGAAGAATTTGCCACTAAAGTATGACGTGTTAAAAATGCATGAATGCTCCCGCTGGGCATAAGCAGAACGATTAAGTGGATCAAGCTATGATTTTTCAGGGTCGCGACGGTTTTTTTTTTTCTAAACCATTAATGGTCTTGCCTTTTTTACCGACCTAATTTTGGTTTTTGGTTTCATGCGTCACGATTCTACCACCACCACCACTACCTCCACTACCAACAACCCAGCACCCCCAACTCCAAACTCCCAGCGCTTAGTAACAATTGATTTTTGGTTGGCAATTAGTTGACAGTTAACCAAAACAAAATACGTTATCGTACGCCCACCTAAGTAAGACTCGTCTCGCAGTCGTGGTCTATTTGTTCCTCGGCAAGTTTTTTTTTTTTTTTAAATATTAAGTTCTGATTATTTTTTACCTCGTTTTTTCTGGAATTTCCTTTTCTCGTAACCCCAGCTTTCTGGTGGACCTTCCTTGAGGTTTTGTGTTTCGTATTCTCGTCCCCACCGGAGTCCCCCTTGGGCTGATGTTTGCTCAATGCACACTGATAACAGCACGCAGGAGATAACAGCGAAGAAGATGATTTTCTTGGCGTCCATTTTGGGAATTCTGAAACATTAAAATAGCTTCATTGAACAAACGAATTAAAGGTGAATAATGGTCGGACTGTGGTTGGAAAGTGGTCGGAAGGAAATCCCTGTCTAAGGTTTTCAAGTAAAAATAAGGCCTTAGAAATTCATGGATCACCAAATTCATATCCCTAACAATAGCATTTCGGGTGGCAACGATAAAAAGCGCATCTTTTTCTTTACTACTTGATCATACAAATTCTTGTGTGACATTTCTTTCCCGGTTTTTTTTTTTTTTTTTTTTTTTTTTTTAATTAATGTTTCTTCCACAGCTATTTAGATTATAACTTTGGCGAAACACGAATCCATTTTTGCACTCTGATCGAGCCAATTCAAAAGAAAGCTTTTACTGTAATTACATACTTCATACTTTTTTCTTTTTAGTTTAAGATTTCTTCCACATTATTTAAGCTATAAATTAGTACGTGAATAAATTGTTGCACATCCACCTTACTATAAAAGAAAACTGTTTTTATACTTACATTTTAATTTCTTTTTCTTCAGAACTCTTAGAATTACTAATTCAACTCAGTGCTCTTCGTCAATTCAAACTGCGTTTAATTCAACTTAGATGAGATGTGGTTTTATAAAGCTTTTTGCGCCGACTAAATCTAATCTTACTCCTTGTGCACAATAATTGATTAAATCAGCTAATCTTTTCCTGTCGAATTGTTAAAATATTGTATTATATCTTTTGATGGGAACGAACTTTGTACGATAATGGTACAAAATGACTTGTAGTTAGTTGAAGGATATGTGCTCATTAAAGCAGCTATGACCTCTTTACCAAGACCTTTTTATTCGATTTTTTAATATTAGACAACTGTATTTTGTCGGGAAAAAAAATCTAAATTATGAAACAGATAGCAGATAATCCACTCCACTAGATGTAAAAACCGCTCTGGCGAAGCAAAATAACACAATACATAGTTCTTGTTCAAAGCAGCTTTAGAATTTATCTCCTTGAAGGTATTAACTATGGTCCATCTTGATTACCGGCGTCTAATAGGTTTACGATAGACCACAATCAAAAACTGAGCTGAAATTTCAACACTTAACGTTTGACAAACTAGATCTTGTTGGGTTTTGAAAGTAAGACATGACAGTTTGAACACTATGATTCTATGTTAATGCACCATTAAAAGTGGGAAACGCGCGGTTTCACCATGAATCGAAGCACAAATTGCTTCCGCCATGGACCAATCAAATAGCACGAAAAAATACATCGGTCCAATCGCATTGTATGGATATTGGGAAGCCATTTGGGATCCACGGCTAGGGCTGTTTAGCTGATTTATAAGAAATTCGCTCGAAGATATACCTCTATATTGTGTTAGGAAAATTGATAGTCAAATCGTCTCTGCACTCAAAATCGAGAATGAGTTACACACGTACGAAGAGATTGGATCGAGCTATAAAACAAATGCTATTAAAAAAGAAAAAAAACCTACTAGACTTCTGGTTGCCTTGCTTATGGTACCGTTTCTCTAATACTAGTGTCATATTGTATAAGTATTGGTCCTAATTCCACACAACAGAATTTTAATTTGAAATTGAGAAAGTAGCAGTAATACATTGATCGTGTTTTCTTTGGCCATAAAACCGTACATCAATATACTTAAAACTGATTTTGTGTGATGAATTTCAATGAAGGAGGTATTAAAAGGTTCTAGAGACTTGATGTAGCATAAAGTAACTGATATTGTAGCCTTTGTTTTAGGCTTGGTCTCCAGTAGGACTGGTGGTGCCTTAGTTCCCAACCTAAAGCTCAGAAAATCTTTGACTTAACTTCGGGGGAAGAAAAGAAAGAAAGAAAGAAAGAAAGAAAGAAGAAAAGAAAAAAAGAAAGAGAACAAAGTGTTAAAGAAATTTTATTATTATCATTATTATTATTATTATTATTATTACTATTATTATTATTATTTACTTAAATCTATGTAACTATATGGATGCTCCTGACTGCAATTTTGCCATTTTTAATTCCGTACTCTTATTCATCATTAATATTCTTTTAGTCATTTATTTATTTATTTAATTTTATTTATTTGAGTGCTTTTCTCTTTTCTGCTAGTTATGGTCCTCATGAATATACATTGCTATCTTGTTCAGCTCTCATGAAACACCGATCTTAGAAAAAAATGATTGTCCCAAATCAGTTTGAAAAGAACTTTATTTTCATTAATATTTGGTACAGAACGATAAGAAAAACGAAAAATTTATTTATACAACTACTAAGGATAAGAATTAGGGGTCTATTTTTTATAATGGGATTTTAGGGGTTTGTAAAACTATATCTGAACAGACCATTCTCGAATTTACTTGAATTAGATAATCAATGATGGACAAGTTCCAAGTTGAGGTTAGAGTGGAACAAAAATTAGTAATTGTCTGAAACCTCGACAAGTAACCATTGTCTTGAGGTCATTCATCCGAATTTTAATTATGGAAGGTCTACTCTTCAAACTTCGACCTTCAAATTTACTGACTCTTATTAAGAATCAACAACAGTGACTATTAGAAATCGATTGCGGAATAAACTGCACACTCGGCTATCGTCCTACGTCGGCTAGCGACAGATTTCCCAAACAAAGAATCTTGTCGCAAGAATATAGGCACCTATGTGAAAGATCAGGTAGGTACTTGGAATATCGAGATAAGATTATGATCATAGATGATATAGTCTGGGCACCCACAGTGAAGGATCTTCACTTCAACACAAGAGTTCTTGTCGCCAAACACAATATCAAAGTCGTTTTCTGTGTTACAATCTGTTTTGCATTTTAACCATCAAAGCGTCTTATCTTTAATATAAAATTAAGTGAAATTAAAAGATCATAAAAAGAAAGTATTTAATTTATAATTGGAGTGCGAGGTCAGCAATCAAATTACGAAAGAATAGGCTTGAGTTCACATTAAAAAAAAAAGGGTTTTATGGATGTCTGTTTCTATCTATGTTCTTTCTTTCTTTCTTTTTTCTGTTAGTTTGTCCCTTCTTTCTTCCTTCTTTTTCGTGGAGGAAAAATAAATTCGTTTTAAATTAGCAGTCTATTCCCATGTCTTTCAACGAAGAAAATTGATGGAAAATACTATATTAATCACTTTCACGGCTTATCTTTTCCAACACCGTTTATTCTGGTAATATTAAAACAGATGGGATAAACCTAAGCTATATTTGATATTAAGATTAAGTCCCTGTGCACAAGCAGTCTCATACACAGGATTATCATCACTACAGGCCACAAGAGATCGTACTTGGCTCGACAAAAATTTATGAAGGGGCACTATGCATTGATATACCTCTTGTAGGGACGGTTAAACCTTTCAACAAGTAGACATTTATTGTCCGAATGATGTCATTGCAATGAAAGCCTTGCTTTTGGAGAGCTATTTGTTCTATTCTATTATCTAAAAAACGAAAGAAGCTATTTCAGAAGTATTGTGTGTCGACTGTGTTTCTCGTTGCGGCCATAATGGATACTCAAATCAATCTTTGGGTAATAAAAGCGATGATAAAAAGTGTATATAGAATTTTTGAAAGACAGAGTTCTAATAAGAAATCGCATATGAGTTTGACCTAATAAGCAGAAATTCTCGAAGACTTAGTGCTTCCGATTCATTAGAAAGATATGTTCATAGATGCCCAGCTTGTGTTTGGTTTAAAGATCTAATACTGGAACCATTAGAATCATTGCAGCATTGCAGTATTATTGGCTAAAGATAAACACGTGACTACCAGTAAAATGGTCACTTGGTACACTGAATTCCAAATGTGGTATTGTAGGTTTTTAAGAGGAATATTTCTATTTTATTTTATTTTTTAATCAATATTTCATCCAGCTTTTGAACGTTAAAAAAGATAACTTTTGGTATACCAGATATATCTATGTGTGTTACGTAGCGCTCTTCCGGCATATCAACAATGTATTCCTGTTCTTTATTAGGAAACAGAAAGAGCTAGCGGTCATTCGTAGCGGTTCCTGGTTTATTTTTAAGGGCAAAACTGATCAAAGCTTGTAGATTATTTTTGTAGATTTTTTTCTTGGCGTAGTTACCGCGTTTTTCAAAACCTGCTTAAATTCCTGTCTTAATGCTTTTAATGCCTTTCTATTTTAGCTTTTTGCTGCTTTTGCTTGCCGGTTACTTTCATTCTCTGTGGTTTTGTCTTTTCACTCCTTTTCTCGGTTTTTCCTTTTTTCCTCTCTTTCTTCTCTCTCTCTCTTTGTTCCTTTCCTTTCCTCTTCTATTCTTCTAGGCTTTTTTCATTCAATTCCTCTTCTTTCTTTCTTTCCTTCTCTTTATTTTATCGTGATTTTTTTCAGTCTTCAGTTTCAAATTGAAACAATATTTTATAGGAAAATATCGTCAACGAGGAAGATGACCACGTACGTCCAAAAACGGTTTCAAGTTTTAACGATAATGACCCACTAAATCTGAGCTATTTATTTTGAAAATTTTAAGTTTTTACTTTCCTATCACTGAGTTCTAAAATTTTGCACGAAATAATCACATATATGATGATTTTATTTTTCGATGTCACTGAAAGGCCGCATGGGTGGGTAGTAAACTTGATTATTTGAATATCTTGGTGAATCCCCATTAGTGATAATCTCAAGAATAACGCTTGATCGCACTGGAAATATTTCTTGCTTAGAAGAACTCCAAAAATGGCATAGTAATTTAAACAATCCATTTATGCCTCAAATCCCAATGAAAGCTTTTATTTTTTAAAAGAAAATCGCGTCTGGTTCGTTTCCTTAATTATTAAAGGTTAGTTATTTCTCGTCAGTCCAAGCCAGCTGAGCGAACAACTAGCTGCGCAAAGCATTATTGGACAACACCTCCGGCCCTCACTCTTTGCTTTCAAAATCGTTTCTCGCGTGTTTTTTGGATAACACAAAAATAAAATTTCATTCTGTTTTCTTTTCAAAATCTTTAGTCTTGAAAAATGATTATCAAAATTGTCAATGTACATTTATTGGTCTAAATGATTCTGACCTTGATTTATTAACACAGTTAGTACTAGGAAAAACTAAACCAAGTAATGAGCGAAATTGACAATAAACCATTTATTTGAGACTCTTCAGATGCGCCGTCATAATCGATCTTAGCAACTCCCTTTTTTTAAATTCTAAAATACTATAGTGCCCATGAACTTGTTTTATAGTCAGTATCAGTTCTGCGACAAAAGATGTCAATTAAAATTGCCCACAATAATTACACGAAGCTAGTACAAGAAAATTTTAGATTTTGACAAAAAATATCTTTTTTTTTTTATGAATACGTTTTTATCTTAGAGAGGTACCAGCTATACAACATGACTTTTGTTCACCTTAATAAAGACCTGTTTAAACCTGATACTGCTGTTCAATTTTGACAAAAAGATCTCTTCTTTTTTCGACGGATGTTTTTTTAGTTTCCCTAACTAAAAGACCTATTGATTTATCCAAATATCAAATGCTTTAAACATGCAAGAAGAACTGAATAGCACCAAACTATTGACTTCAGTGTAAGCATAAAGAGTTGTTGAATGATGTTGATTGATAGTAAGTCTTCGAACGAATTTGATGGAAAATTGCAATTAACATCAACTTGATGTCGCGAACATGTGAAACCGCGAACATGGTCGGTGACACATACAGAATGAGAAAGAGAAAGAAAGAAAGATACAATGAGCGAACGAAAGAATATAAAATGGAAGAAATAAAAGAGGAAAATTGATCATAGAAAAAGTAGACCGACCAAAGATTTACGTTATCAGCAAAACCATGCAAAACAAATTTTCTTTCAAAATACTTCCATCGGTTCTCGAAGAAATACATCATCGTATAAATATTTCCTTGACTTACTTGCAGCAAGTAGTGGCCAGACAACTCTTTCAAGTTCAACGCAATTCGACTTTCAAGGGTTTGTAAAGAATTCAAGAACTGGAGGCATTTTATACCCTTTTATCTTCTCATCAAATTATCTTTTTCCCAACAATTCTCGAGATTTCTATCACATGTTAGCTTAATATCGGAAACAACTTTCCATGATTATTATATGGCGCATAGTTTTGAAGAGTAAGATTGGAAAACCTCCATTCCGTCTAAATGGTGCGGTATCTCGTTTAGAAGAAAAAACAAAATAGATGGCAGGCACTAATGTTTGGGCAAGCTAGATGAAGGCTTTGATAAAGGTCTAAATTATAGCACCTCGCACGACTAGATAAGAAATTTGAAGACAAATACCTCTGAAGCTCAGATATGCTTGCTCAGAATTCATTAAAGAGACAAAAGTTTCTCGTTGATCATAATGACAAAAAGCACTTTCTTCAAATCAATGGTAAATTCCTTTAGAGAAGATATGTTCTGAAATTCTAGATATATTGACCGCACATGGACCCGGTTCGTCATTCTAAATTTTAAGCTTGATAAGCGATTTCAAAAATTACAGTTTCTAAAAGCTTTCTAATATTAGGTACGAAATAGTTAGTATTTGCTATCTTGCCCGTTTTTTCCATCTTGGTCCTAGTTGCTTTAAGTTTTGATCCATGGTGTGGGCTGAGAATGCCTTCAGCGAACCACGTAAGAGTAAACATTTTATTTATTTTTTTTTCTCTAAGAACCCTGAGGGAAAAGATAAATTTCGCTGGAGCTTACTTCTGTAATCATTTTAATCTTATACCTAGTATTTTAGAATGAAATTTCAAGGAAAAATAAACTTAAAGCATCGAAAAAAATCTTACACTTTGGTACACATTACGTCAGAAAGCACGTTATCGAAGACTGTACTTCCGTGTCAAAGCCATTGATCTTGCTCAACAATAAACTCAAAATCCCAGCAAGAAACTCCTGTTTTCTTATCATTTTATCGCCCAGTTTCTTGTTTTAATAAAGCTCTGTAAAGGTCCTATATTAGAGCGCTGTTAGAATTGGAAAACAATTCTTTATCTCCTCTTTTGGAGAACAGCAAGAGTTCAAATTAGGTTTTGAATTCTTCGGAGTACGTGACCATCTAAGTTCATTTTTAGTGTAGGCGTACAAAACTTGAAAAAATAAGAATGACTCTTCTTCTATTCCATCCAATGCTATAGAAAATTTTTAACAAATACCCCGAAAAGTTCGTGGTTCGCTATGGAGTGTATATAAAGATAGCCGGCTTCACACTGTGCACAACAGTAATGAAATAATTGAAATGACAAAGCGGTTTGAATTACTAGACACTTAACATGTGTAGTTACTTTATATGGTAGGAATTGAAACAACTGCCTAATGATTGCCGATGATGAAAAATAAAGCTGCAATTTTCTGAACCGACCTTTTCTAAATCCTTATATTTAATTAATATTTAAATGATATCAAGATTGCTTTACATGATCAATTATTAGTGTTAATATGAATTGAAATGCTTGTGTTGATGTGGTTACTGTTGTTTATTTGTCATTGTCGTTTCATCTAGTAATGACATATTCTTTTACACTACAAGGCAAGAAAAAAGACATTAGATGTACAGAGAAGAAAGATAGAGAGAAAGGAGAAAAGAAAGAAAGAAAGAAGGAGAGAAGAAAGAAAAAAGAAAAAGGAAACGAAACAAAAACAGAAGGATGGAAGGATGGAAAGATGGAAAGAAAGAAGCAAAAGTGGAAGCAAAAATTGGAAGAAAGAAAGAATGAAAAAAAGAAAGAAAGAAAGAAAATGGCAAGTCTTGCTGGTGATTTTAACGGTTACATGTAATGAGCAATCGTAGATGGTACAACTGTTTCAAAGCAAAGTGTTTGTCTATCCTGTAATGCTCAATGCTGCGTAATGACGGACGGATTATCAAGTTTAACTTGCAGGTAAAAACTAAGTAATAAACTCTTACTTATTATATGGCACGATGTCACGATGCAGAACATAACGTTTTTGAAAACCCATGCCACGGCGCATGGGCCATAACGGAGGGGATTAAATTTATAACTTACGGTGGGGCTCTCGCGCTCAATTATATAAGGTATATACTCGTTAAAATTACATTGAACTTAACTTTATAAAAAGATTCGGTTTAACCCATCGGCCTCTAAAAGATTACTCGTTACATGATTATCGCAAAGAATCAACCGCGGTTTAGTCTACAGCACCGGTAACAATTTTATATGTGTAAGACATTTTATAATTTTTTAGATAGCATAGCTTTAGATCTGTAATTATTGGCTTTCTTTGTACAGCAAATACAGGAGAGAAAAAAGCTTTCCAAGGTTAAAAACAATAAGTTTCTGATTATCAAGTCAGGTATAATAATTTCATCAGCTTTTTAAAAATGTTATGATATATACCGCATAGTACAGCTTTCGTGAGTTTCACATCCAGCCTGATAAAACATTCGACGTTCATTTTGCTCGTTGAAAGAAGCCGCCTTATAAAGATAATAATTATTAGGAATTTCGGTAGTTAATGCTTCAAGGCAATGATAACGGGAGCTTAGCAGTGTCATCAAATATATTTTATATCGTATGTTATGGAAGGAAAACAATGTGTAAATGTGCACGGATGGCCTGAAGGGTAAAGGTGACGAGAAGACGTTCTGCCATGATTGCCCTGCTCTTTCAGCTTGAGAGAAACTAGCATAGCATGGGGATGCATTTGTTTCGTTTATCATTTCTTTCATTCTTTCTTTCTTTTTCTTTTTCTTTTTCTTTTTTTTTTTCTTTCTTTTTTTCTTTCTTTCTTTCTTTTTTCTTTTTTCTTTCTTTCTTTTCTTTCTTTCTTTCTTTCTTTTTTCTCTCTTTCTTTTCTTTCTTTCTTTCTTTCTTTTTTCTCTCTTTCTTTCTTTCGTTTTTCTCCATTTCCTTCGCCCTTTCTTCCTTTCTTCCTTTCTTTTTCGATAGAATTTCTCATTATCTTGGAATTCCATAAAAAAACAAGGTTGTCAGTTATTTCCCTTACTTTTTGACATTTGAAAAAGCATCATTACAATTAATCCCCTCAGGTCGACAGTATCATGTCATTGGAATATCCGTAGAGTGTAGCCTTTTTTACAGTTTCAGGATTAAAGAGTAGGTTTTTTCTAGATATCTGCTTGATTATTGCAGTTAGGTTTGATGACAATAACAGAAATACTGGTAGTTTTATAGATAATCATCTCTAGCAGTGACAGGTAAGTTCGATCGGTTTCTCGTAATAATCCGGGGACACGAATCATGATAAACCATGTGATTGCTATAAAAGGTTTTTGGTAAATCTAGGTAAAGGGCATTTTTTAAAAGCCCTCCTCCTCGATTTACAAAAAAAAAAAAAAACAAAAAAAACCACTTTTTTATATTATCCATATACCCGAAATAGGCTAAGACTGTAACATGCTATTAAAGTATGTTAATTACCCGTACAGTATGACTTTTCTTCGCCGAATTTTGTTAGTGTAACACCCCTTTAACCCCTTAAAAAAGACAATTGCTTTCAACCCTGTACAAAAACCAACCGACCCAAGCTTTACCCACCTAATTAAAGACACCTTTTACTCTTGTCTTCATTCACTTCCACATTTTTGATATTTTCGTTAGCTATCTTTTATAAGCCTGGGATAAGCCCGCCATGAAATCCTTGAATTCTGTTTTTTTAATATTTAATACATTTGGCGGTTTAAATACTCAGGGATTTCATTTCCTGTGTTTCATCGAATACCTCTTGAATACTTTGTCACTAATATAGAGCTTACTTGAACATCGTTGTGAGAAATCGATACTTCAGAGCTGTAAGTTATTATGAAGGTTTATCCATGTCATCATGACTGTGACGTCTTATGGTATTCACTCGATTTCCCAACTCCTTTCGCTCGCATAGCTGAACATAGCGAATCAAAGAAAGCATTGATAGAGACCAAGTTGTTTCAATTGACTATTAATATTCTATTATCAAAATCTTCGTAATTTTTAGGAATAAAATAACTTATAATAGCTAAAGTCGGACCCCCTTGCATATAAGTTTATGTACCCAGTCGATTGAGGAAATCATTTGTTTTCTTTCTAGGATTTCCACTTGACTTTTTATCCCCTGGACAACAGTCAGTTTTGGAAAGACCTCTACCCCCCGATTTACACGTTTCGATTATTTCGAGCAGACCCCCCAAGATTTTCCCATGTTTTCTACCTGACCTCAAGGGTTTCCATTCATTTTTTACGCTACACCCCGTCGTACTTGTCCAATACTTCGACAAATTTATGCATAGCATTGTATTGTATTCTATTGTATTGCGTCGTTCTCAATTGTATTGTATTGTTAATCTATTGTTATGTGAATATAATACAATACAGTGCTATGCATAAATTTGTCAGAGTATTGGACAACCCTCCCCTCCCCCCCGAAATTTTATTCACCTTTTTTTACCCTACACCACAAAATTTTCCATTGAATTTCAATCCCTTTTTTCTTCCGTCCCAGCGTTTCCTGATGTACTGAACCAGGTGGGTAAATACGCAAATAAAATACAAAGGTACGTTGCGAAGAAATTTTCAGATTGTCAGTGATGCTTTCATTCTTGTGATCATATCCGAGTACAACTTCTCCGGTGCATCCATACCGAACAGAAAGTCTGCGTGATTCCAACCTTGGATCTCCTGGGCGTGTATGACCACGTGTTGGATGCGTTGTTTCAGTTTCTGTACGTCAAGTGGAGACGCTAGTTTATCGTGTGATCCCGAGTACAGTACTGTTGGTGTGATCAAATTTTCTACCTGGTATTCTGGAGGGCTAAACTGGAGGATTAGAATAATATGATCACTGATGAATATTGATGATTTGGGACCATTCCCAAGAATATCATTCCTCCCTCCCTCCCTCCCTCCCTCCCTCCCT
>WUAP02134017.1:0-23047 GCA_015163945.2 Stichodactyla helianthus
ACTGTCAATTTCTTTACTTTGCACTTGGCTTTGGAGTTGAATTGACGGCCTACAGCATTTCCGGCTTTTTTTCCAGTAATTTTGGGGGGTCTTCGTTTTTAGGTCTTCGGTCCTCGTTTTGTACCCACCCATGTACGCACCACGTAGGCGTATTGTCCCAACAAGAAACTTGTGGTACAGGCTTCAAAAATGTTTTTATTTACCGAGGCGGCGAAACTACCGGGACATTCCGCACACTAGTTAAAACTAAATAGCCAGAGGAACATTTCGAAATAGAAATTCTTATCCAGGGTGCATTGTATCAGCTTTCTATCGGTTTCTTTACCACTACAAGGAATAATTAATGACCTGTCCAAAGAACCCTGCGTGTGTCAATGGCCTAATGAATCCCATGATATGGTAGCTTACTTGCCCAAAACCTAGACCGGTCATCTTGGATAAACTCTAAATACGATAAAGATGCCACGCAGTCTTAATTACACCGCTTAGTATTACCGAATTATGAGAAAAAATTATGTTCACTTTCTGAACCAAGGTAAACAGACTTAACCATGTTGTTTAAGGCTCACACAAAAATGTTTTTTGGAGTAGTAGAAAGATGTACCGTTAAGGTTATAGGCTGGTCCGTGTTAGTTATGCACGACAAAATCGAACAGACAAACTGGGCGAACTCCAGTAGCGCTTTTGTCGAGAAGATGATCCTAGCTGTCTACAGGCTTACATGATCTAGCTTTAATATTCACATCGAATCTAAAAAGATATACAAGTTTATCCATCTAATTACATCTGTCATATCCTTTCAAATACGCCGTGTTTATAAACACTTAAGCCTAACACAGAATTAGTTATTCATTTCTCAAAAGCCAAGGGTCTAAAATGCTTTTATAA
Source organism: Stichodactyla helianthus (assembly GCA_015163945.2). NCBI lineage: Eukaryota > Metazoa > Cnidaria > Anthozoa > Actiniaria > Stichodactylidae > Stichodactyla > Stichodactyla helianthus. The sequence continues at coordinate 889 of WUAP02134017.1, forward strand.
TCTCTAGATACACAAGTCAAATTCCTTTGATTTGTGAAGCCAGTAGGGACTTTGGCGAAACCTCGCAAGGTGCAAATAAAAATTGGGGAAAACTAAACAGGAGAAAGAAATTTTTTTACGGTGAAGAAAAAATTCACTGATTCGGAGAAATTCAGGTTACTTTTTAGTTGTATCATCAAAATTATCCTTGTGACCTTTTCTTAGGGATCTGTTCAGTGTTACGTGGTATTCGTATATCTTAAAAAACTCTTACCAGCTGCGAATTAGTTCAGCGATCCATCAGCATTGAGAATATTTTGGCCGTGTTTCGCCGAATCAAGGAAAGACACAGTCGATCAGCACGCGATCTTGCCAGATAAAGTATGAGCAGTCTGCTAAATAGCTGACGAGAGGATTAGGACGATTTAGCTAATACAAACTTACCCGCATCAAAGCGACTTAGAGACTTAGAACATCGCTCAAGCTCCAACCGAAAACACAAAAGATTTACACACTTAAAATTTAGCAGTTGTGCAGAGATTCCGAACTTTATTTAAAGGCGCCCTAACTGTATACCAAAATGAGATACTATCTATCTTGGCGCCATTTGTTTCTTTTGGGACTCAATTTACGGGCATTTAACTCAAACCTGCGTGCGAATTCATAAACATTCGATAACCTTCAATAGTTACTTCAACTATGTGTGTTGTGTTTGTATTAGTGCTGCGAAGTACTCTTCCTTTGAACTATATCCTGTTAGGTCTTGTTTTTTCATGAGGTATTCCCGCAGATTTCCTGTCCAGTGGTACTTAACGGTAGCCAAACTCATCAAAGTCAGATTTAGTTGAGTGACCTTCTTAGAAATCATCAACGAAAAAATTACAAAATAATCAGGCATTATTTAGGACTTCCACTGGCTTACCTGTATTATTCTCTCTATGTAAAAGTTTCCTTGTGACGAACGGTGTAAGATTATCACCACTTTGGTAAATGAATCCCACTTCGTCGAAATAATATACCAAACATTATCACATTTCTTCAAACTCCTACGCTTTTTTTTGTGCTTTTTTTCTAGAAGTTGAGATTCTTGTGACGAATTTTTTCACGTATTCAATTCTCTTGGCGTTCTCTACAGAGGGCGTTCAATTTTAATTCTCTGTTAATTGATCGCAAATCATCTATCACCAAGAATACTCCAGTGCAGCATGCAGACAATGGTAGAGTTGGATTGGGGTGGTTTTAAATACACTGTCCTCTCAATACCGACTATAGCATTAACCGGGCTTTTCAGCACTATAGTTAATGATATTGACTCGTAGTTTTTGGATGTCTATCGCACCCCGCATACGCAACTTCATCTTTATCACACTCGCGAAAGGATATTTGTGCTGTAAAACTTCACTAGTCAAAACAAATACAGCCTTCCTAAAGACCAGCTAGCAAAATATCTCTCCAGTAAGCGTAAAGCTGCAGTTTCAAATATTCTCAGGATCAATGGACGTATGGTCGATAACTACAGACTTAATCCAAAAGCTCTAACCTGCTAGCTTTCCTGTACAGGAGAGATTTATTATAATTTCGGATCCATAATTTCTTACCTGCGAGCTTTGCTGCCAGGGACAGCGCCGCATTTGCCTTTGGTTCTTCCTCTTCGCTGCTCACCGGAGGTGTACTAGGCGGTTGGGAATCCTTCTTCAGGATATTCTCGATCGAGAAAGGATTCGTCTCCATGACATACACAGGAGTGCAAACCTCAACTAACAAACATAGGAAAGCATAAGTCTTTGAAAGCTCTCGGCACTTGGAAAGCTGTCGATATAGCTGTGATGTTGAGACTGTCACAGCAGACTTGAGTGGTTCCCTAATAAGTTCGGTCGGTGGGTTACCACCGTACGTAATCGCAACCCCCCGCTTGCTTTCGTAATCGCGTTAACGCATCCATGTGTGAATGTAATTAATACAGCAAATATGACAGTGAAAAATGTGTTCCGGTAACACCATTAAAACCTCAAAATCGACTAACGTGTTGTTAAAGCTATTTGTTTTGAGTTCGAGAATGCTGTCAGCTTTTTTTGTTTGCTATTCTTGTTTATGTACGAATTGAGTGAGAAAAAAGGGGGCGCGATGAACTGACTTGGTAATTTTTGCAGATGGTGGGGGCCAATTGCATAAAGTGCTTTTTTAAACAGTACACTTTAGCTTACAAATCTTTAATAGGCTTAAGAAGAATGCGCGCCTTTGGAGAAATCAAATCAAGAACTTGACCAAAAGCTTCGTAGCTTGAAGTTCATCACAGTGAAATTTATCAAAGGGATACAAACATGTTGATAACGCGAGCTTCTCATATTTTTAATCGTAGGACCTTGTAATCTGTTTTTCATTAAGGTCACTCTATTGAACTAACTGCTAAAGGAACGATTTATGTTGCGGTATTCCCAGACGTCATCAACTGTTTAGTCCGAATATCCTGCATCACTTAGGTCTGTTTATACTAAGAACGATTACTTGTTTACTTTAGCCTTGCTCATGGATAACGCGCGCTTCTTACCATCATCTTCAGTCAAAAGGGGGATAGCGTAAAGGAATGGTGTGAGTCTATTTAATCTCCTTGTTGCCCAATTGACGCACTATTGTCACATACTGTATCGAGAAATGCATCTCGGTTTACTGGTTTATTCTCGAGGGTGCACGCTAGCAAAGAACAAGAGGCCAAGCAGGGCTAGAGATGTTATGAGATGTTATGAGACGGCCAAATGCAAAAGAAAGGCTAGAGAATCGACACAACAACAGCATCATTTAGGGTCGTGTTAACAGTTGAGATATTTGTTCTTCAAACCCAACAAATATAGCCCTACACATGGTCATCGTACAGCGCTACGATAAGAAAATGTCTTGATACCGGAAACTACTTCATTTGGTCTTATCTTATTTAGCTACGTCTATTAAAACAAGACTGTAAAGCAGTAAAAGTGGTCATCAGTGATAAGCAGCCCGTGGGGAGGGGGTATAAAGAGGGCGTCACAAAGATTTGCAAATATTGGACTAAATCGGTCTGAAAAGCCTGTGGCTTTAACATTTGACGTCTTACACTGAAAATTGTATTTCTGATCGTGCATCATTACTACGGTAAACATGACAAAAGACCCGATGTAGAACTACACACTTCCCCACCTGTCAAACAGAATAAACTCTTTCATTGTGAGATATGAACAGATGATAGAAACACTTCACAGGTATTCCATTTATTTAAACTGTTGTTTGTTTTAGCGCCAATAAAGTACGAACTGGGCTTCTCTTCATGCCTTTCAAGTAGAGTAACCCAAATGAACCGCACGCTTAAGAAATCTATTACCCCGACTTCCCTGACCTGCTCCAAAAAGTATCTATTAATAATGCATGGCTGGACTAGTGGACTTCTAAGGTTTTTACATCGATGTAGGCATCACACACACGTACAGCGACGTCAGGCTCTGCGACGCCTTCTATAGGAAATTAACAACTGTTTATCTCGAAAGCATCCGGTCTACAAAGACAAACAATTATCGTATTAATAGTTTTGAACGACTTGGATATTAAATTGATAGTTTTATCGACAGCGAAGGGCGATTTCCTTACTAAAAGATCAAGAAAATTCGACTTTTTTAATCAAACCAGGCGTTCTAAGTTGTGGTAAGAATTCGGACGACGTCTCCAAGAGGACCCGTGGAAGATATTGATCGTTTTCCAATGGGATGATGTGGGGATTTGCTTGGATAAAGAAGGAAATCGCCTTTCTTTCTCGTTGACTTTTAAAAGCGGAGATCGGTGATACTTGAAGATCTGTTTCAAAGGTCTTTCTCTCACGGAAATGAGTTTTAATTTATCTACAAGCGACGAGACAATGTCTGATATTATTAACTAAACGTCCAACTGAAAAATGCTTGGAATTCACAGAACTCATTTCATTAACTGTTTCCAAAATGGCGTTCTATTTCAAAAGTGAACGAGGAACCTATCGGCAATTGGGGAATCTCCTCCGCAGTTTGTAGCTTATACATTTTCGTCATTTTGGGGTTCTTTCCACACAGTTTCAAATACGTGAGGGGTGTTTATAATAGATGAGATTGCTTATCTCAAGTTGATTGTCGATCAACTGGTATCAATTAAACTTTAAATTTCGCTCAACTATTTGGCCCGTTTTGAAAGAACCGAGCGAGGCTACGAAATATTGATGTTTTAATAGTTCTCGAGAAGATTAACTTTTTATGGAGTTTTCTAATGCAAGGAAAGATTTCCAAGAAGATCAATCGTTATATGGTTATTTCTATCAGCTGTCTTAAAGTACTATAAATATATATAGTTTAATCTCCAAACAACGTTGATACTATCAATTTTCAACATTTTTACTATTTCTGTTTACAAGTAGAATTGTTTCTTTTCCTTGCTGTAAACTCTCAGAGATGGTTTGCCAATTACATGCTATTCGGTTAACCTAATCTGGTCTCACTTTATTATTATTATTATTATTATTATTATTATTATTATTATTTATGGTTAAGATTCATTCTAAATCCATCAAGCTATAGCAATATTTCATTTTCCTTTAAAAATGCACCCGTTCGGTTATGACTGAAGCGATTGAATCAAAACCAAGAAAAGCATCACCTATTGTTTAATTCTCTTCTGCAAGCCATAATGTGAAGAAGTAACAGAAGATTGGTATTCTTTTGAAGAAGCTATCCCGGACTGTTACCTGAAGGAGTCCATACTAGCTTTTACAGTCTTGCGCTGCTCATGATTAGAGGTATTTGTCAGAGTATTTCCCATCAAGATCTTTATAGCTCAACTGTGAAGTACAGGAGATGATTTAAGAATATTGAACTGTCAAATAGAAAATATTTTGCATCTTTTGGAAATGATAACAATGTAAGTACAACTCGGATAGGTCTTCTTGCTGCCTCTCGGGCAAGGTAAATACCAGTTCTATGATTATAGTCTAAATTGAGCGTAATTGTTTTATAGATTCTCGGGAAAAATGTTTCCCTTGGATTGATTTTACAAGGGCAATTAATTAGATGTATTAGGCCTAATAGGTATTGACTGGATGTGACGATGCTTCATAAGTATGGCTCAACAGATGTCAGAAGCGGGAACCTTGTGGAATAAAGACTGCAACGAAATTGGACTAAAAACAGCTTCAAAAACTGCAAAATCGCAAAGAAATGAAACTATACATTCGGGAAGAACGCAAAAGTTTGGCCTTGTCAAGCACTTTCCATTCCAAAGAAGAAGACTACACATACTTAAAACGTACTGTGAAAAAATCAGACCACTCATCGAAAAGCTGCCTAAACTGACACGAAAGAGGGAAGCGCCAAGAACTCTAACCAACTGACACAAGAATGACTTAATATTCAACCCTTCATTTTCTACGGAGCCTTATAAGTGCCATCGACTCCCCACTTATTTAAGCTTAGATTTTCTCTCCACTTTTTTTTTTTTTTTTTTTTTTTTTGGCCGACTTTTTCACACTATGGATAATGGTGGAAATAAGAAATAAAATTCAAACAAATCGTATTTTATTTATTTTCTTTACTCTGAGACCGAGCAGATGTAAGGGTTATTGACCAAGTGTGAGGTCCGGATGGATGGAAGGATATTGGTCGAGTTCTTTTTTCATGTTTCTATAGACTGAGCCCGTAGGACGAGGTTCATACACACGAAAAAAAGACCTAGACCAATATCTCCCCATCCGGACCGAACAAGCTTGGTCAATAAATGGTTTATTATAGGCAAAAAAAGACAAAAATATCGTAATCTTTGACGAGAGGTCCGAATGGAAAAATACGGACCTCTCAGCAACCAATCAAATTGTTCACTTTTCATGCGGACCGGCTTGCCATATAATAAAGTGTGCTATCTAAAACGAGAAATAAAAAATGTATACACTAAATGTAATTCTACATAGGATCACACATAGGGTTCCATAGGGGAATTATATAAGCAAACTAAACAGTCGCACGTTTAATAACATGTTGTGCTAGTTTTTTATATGATTTATTATTATTATTATTATTATTATTATTATTATTATTAGATAACACATTAAAAAATAAGAAATAAAATACGATTTGTTTGAATTTTATTTCTTATTTTCACCATTATCCATGGTGGGCTCCCTGTGAAAAAGTCGACAAAAAAGTCGGAAAAAAAAAAAAAAAAAAAAAAAAAGAAGTGGAGAGGAAATCTAAGCTAAAAAAAGAGGGGAGTCGATGGCACTAAACAAGGCTCCGTAATTTTCCAACAGCTGAAGATTCTCTAACTAAAAACAAGTTTAGAAAGCGGGTTTATCAAAATGACGCCACTTTACAATGTTTGTTGCGCTGATGCCGTTTTTCTACTTGATACACTAGGCGTCAGTAAAATCATTGTTCCAACCTTGTCCTCTTTATTAAATAATCACGCTTCTCTTTGTGAACCAGATTGAACTGACATAACTAATAAGAAAAGCCCTCAACTCGGGGACTACCTCAAACCTTTCGAGTAACGGTTCTTTTTCTGTTTTTTCGAGACAGCTTCTTATTTGCCAGTCTTAAGGCATTATCAGCCTCACGGATAGTTTCGTCAGGTCACAGGAGATCAGTAAACATAAAAAGCCTTAAACCACTCGACCAAGCAAATTCCTGCGTAGTATTCAAAGCACAAATTTCCTCTTGAAGAACGTTTATTTTTAAAAACTATTGACTTGAATTGGTCTTGTAAACGTACTGTGAAAATGCGATAAACTAAGCCGATAGGTAAATGGAGTGTCGTACTTCAAGCTTGTTGACCGGCATTTTGTGCCACTTCGTGTTCGAAGTGCGTTTCTCTAAGGTTTCAGCCTTGTCATGATAACGATTTTTCCATATTCGTTTAAAAAAAGTCTGTCCCGTGTTTGAGATTTAATAAGTTGCATTTGTTGGTGATAATAGGCTTGACTGTTAGTCGGGCTGGTCCTAATATGTACTCAAATTATTGATAGCGATCGCTGTTTGGCGGATAGTTGTCGCCGTGTCTTCAAGTGGTGCTACCAGATTTTTGGTGTAAAGTTTACTTTATGTGTTAGGTGTGTAAGCCCAAGCAGCTTGCTTCTTTTCTGGCATGGGCTGTGCACTATTTTGAATGAATCTTTTTGAAGAAACTGCTTCCCCCATGGGGGGAGGGGGAGGGGGAGGGGGAGGGAGGATGGACGTGTCATTTTATTAAATGGGTGGGATACAATATAGAACGTCTAATCTGGAATTAGGAAAGAAAGAAAAAGAGAGGATGTGGAAACCAAGGATGAAAAGGAATAAAAAACTGAAAAAACTTGTCACGGCTCATCAAATAACTTGACATTCCGACTAATTACTTTGAGGAATACTATGTTCTTAGTGAAGTACACCGGTCATTGGCCGCAGTACTATAAGTTCATTTTCGTGTAGTCCAGTGATAAAACGATAAAATCTTTACTGCATGAATACTCTCAAGTGTAGACGCCAAACTATCAATATTATTTCAATTTCTTTAGCTAACGGTGATTGATACATTCAATAGACAAAGGAAAGATGTTCTTGTTTCGTGGAGTGGTTTTCCATAGGCTTTTATTGTCCGTGAAAGTTGATCAGTTAGCTGTTATACTATAAAATGCATGCCATGCACAGCACATTAGGCCTGCACGCCAGTGTACATTGTAAGAAATTTGTTAACACTGACTAACTTTAAGATGCGAAAGCTTTAATTCAGGCGTATTACGATTTAAGAATTGCTTTTCCTATATGCTAAATATAATTAAGATTTCTAAAATTGGTAAGCTGTAAATTAGAACCATAAACTGACGTACTTTAAGTTGAACGAGCCCTTGCTTACTCTTGTTTCTTGAGTCGCCTCTTCCAGTAACGCCGATAGACTTCTCACTGTTCTCGTGCTTGTTTCAGCAAGTATTGCAATACGGGCTAACTCGTGACCAATGAAAACCACATTCGAAAGCTTGTATAGGACTTAAGCAAAATAAACAAAAAATTATAGTAAATATCACAAACTGAAATAGGATATTGAAAAATAGGTACCAACGCACGAGAGAGTATAAATGTATGTGCGTGCGTTGTTGTGTTTTTTTTTTTTTTTTTTTTTTTTTGCCAGGGTCGCATAAGGACAGTAGAATACTATCCGGGATGCCTGAATATGGAAATAGAAAAAATATTTTTAACAGTAAGTTTATTATATTCAATGACAAGGTTTCTGAATAGAGATTTCCAATTTGACGGCCCAAACGCTGATTTGTCACTAATAGTACCAAATATCCTGGAGCAGTTGAAAATCTATTATTTTATTTGAGAACTAACGAACCTTGATGTTCTACATGCTCTGTATTTTCTATCGGGATTATGAGTTCTCAGAAGGAGAGTTCGATTCTAACTGATCATATAGAGGTTAATCTAACATGGTCTAGGGGCCGACTAACCTCTCCCTTTAAGCTTCGGCCGAGCTCTCTGATTAGTCATTTTCAGCTAAGAAGTTTTGACTTTACGCGGATTATTGCAATATGCAAATTATTCATTTTTACTGTTAGTGCCAAAGCCCGTAAATCGGAAATTTCAAGCCTTCCCCAAAAGGGGCATTTATTCCTGATAGATTATCACGTGACTTTTCCATAACTCGGGAAACTGTAATGATTGGCATGTCTTTCCATCATTGGAATTTAGCTTTTCAGTTAGCTGATTTATAATTTTCGATTTTATTCCATATATTCCATCGTTTCCCTCCCCATCCATTTAATTTCTTTTTTTGAACATGTTAAGAATTATTCTTTTCTTTCGAAGGTTTGTCAATTTTACACGAGCATTTACAAAAACGTCGAGAAGAATACCTTATTATCATCCTGCTATCATTCTGGTGGTGAGTTCTCTCATAAATCAGGGCCGTAACCAGAAAATTTACCGGGAGGGTGCACATCAAATAAAAACGGACCTATGAGTAGTATAGAGAGTAGTAGTAGCCGTTTTAGTAGCCTTTTTTATTAGCAAATGTCAACTTTTTTTCATATGCAAGTATCTCCTTGTTGACAATCCTGCATTAGTTGTGTACTTATTTTGTAAAACAAACAAACAAACAAGTAAAAACACAAGAGTCGGCAGTAAAAACCTCATCCAAAAAGATGGATTGAAATGAAGTGTTTCGCCTGATTCGTTCTGGGAATTCAGTATGCAGAAACCTTCAAATCATTTAAATAACCTATGTTGATCAGGTAAACCAACACGTTATTGAATAAAAAAGGGAAATAAAAAAGGGAAGAGGCAAGGTAATGGTTTCATTTTCTTGATTTACAGTAAATCTGTATTTTTTTTTCAAGCAATTAACAAATGGTGATAAAAAGCGGACCTTTTGCTCTGATGGGGGGGGGGGTGCCCGTGCACCCTGTGCTCCCCCCTGGTTACGGCCCTGTAAATGGACTGAGATCAAAGGAAAGAAACGCTATAAAACCTTGCTTTATTTCACTTGAACTTCTGAGTACCCTGACTTTCAGATCAGCGGACAGACATGACTTACGCATGCGTCAGGAGTCATACATAAACAGACTTCGACTCAAGGTAGACAAACCAAGCATATTCCGCATATTATAGCCACTTTTGAGGGTCAAAGACACCCTTTTTGAACAGAAAAGCAGCCGACTACTTCTGAAGAAGAAGCCTTGAAATTTTAACGCCAGTTGCAGGTTCGTAAAACTCTAACGTTTACATAAATATCAGCGAGTAAATATTTTTTAACGTGTCTCTATCGAACCAAAGTGCACTGCAGACCTCATACGTGGTTTCTCATAATAATTCATTGACAAGATTCACTGACAAGAACAACTAGCCCTTTATACACACCCTATAGCTTACTAACTTCATTCTCATATTTATACTCCGCATTACTCGAAATATTCGTCTTTTAAACTGAGTTGATATGAATTCTCATTCATATCCTCGTAGGTAAAATTCCTCGTGGGTAAAATTCCTCGTGGGTAAAATATTCAAATAAACAAAGAAAAAAACCCGAGGTCTTTTTTGTTGGTGAAAATGAGTGTGCAATTGGCTCCTTTGGTCCTCCCCTAGCGTTTGATAACTTCCATGATTATGGGAAGATAGTGCCTGAACCGTGTCAGACATGTCTACCCATGAATTTAACACTAGCTCACGATAATATACTCAATATCAGTTTTTAAAATTTAATCGTAGTGATTTTCCCACATCATCATTTTTTTTAATGACTGTTTTCTTAGGTGTATTTATCAACTTTGGTTTTTTATTTTTCAATGTTAAGCTTAACTATAATACAAAAAGACTTATTAAAATACTCATTTCTTCGCTATTTTCAACAATTACAAAATCTCAAAGGCCAAACAAGAAATACATGGATTAATTTATTAATATACATCCCGTTGAAAAAATTGATCTATCTACGAGCCTCAATACTAAACAGAGGCTTGATACTTTCTGACGGCCACAGAAATTTGTCAGTACTAGCCTTTCTTTGACGAAGACTGGAAGAGTAGCGGTCACAAGTCTATCCAGCTGAGCGAATAACTAGCTGCGCAAAGCATTGTTGGACAAAACCTCCGGCCCTCACTCTTTGTTTTTAAAATCATTTTTCGCGTAGTTTTTAAATAATTCACAGATAAAATTTCACTCTGTTTCATAGTTTCAGATTTTTCTAGGACTCAAAATACATCGAATTAAATTTTCAATTGTTTTAAGGCAGAAAAAAGTGTTTGAACATAGGGCCGGCCATGAAAAATCACAACGGACAAAATGATTAGTTAGGAAATTTATTTCCGCTCAGCTGGATGCGAGTGCCTTAGTTACAATTTGCTAAATTACGACTTAAAATGAGTATATGATAAAGACTACGATCATGGTTATGGCGATGGTGGTGATAGTTACGAATGTAATACAGGTGATGATGGCGATGAAATTGATGGTGGTAGTGATTGACCGTGAGATGGCCTTGTTGAAGCCAGTGTTATTTATATTATCCTTCAAAACATCGTCCGACAGGCATCATATTTGCGGCCCTTCCTTCTTTCGAACTTCCTTTTACTATAATCATTTCTACGATTACTCAATATTTTTTATCGCAGCTTAAATATGTATGAAGGAACGATTAAAAACAACTTTGTGCTCATAGCCAAGGTTCTCCAGTAAAACGTAACGGACCATATCATCTTTCTGACCGTTTATTTTTTCCCTGTCTAAATTTACCTGGCCTCCCGCAGTCCTCACACTGCTCTTTACTTATCAAGAATATCTGATCTGAACGCATAAAAGAATAGAGCTTATAGAATTCTGGTTTTCAGTACGTTTGCTGGTGATACGCTAGTAGTGCATTTCCACGATAAGGCCAGTCTAAGGGGAAGCCATTAGGCACTAGCCAAGGATCCATAGTGGAGTATGGGCAGCCGTACAAGGGCGCGCTAGTATGAATGGGCGTTGGTCGTAGTGGCGGATCGTGAGCAACTCGCAGAAAGTCCTTAGTTTTGTCCAGTACTATGTACTCTCTGTCACTCGTTGAAGGCTGTGGAGAGACTGTGCTGTCAGGAAGAGGTGTTTGTTTGGTGTTGCCTATCGTGTTTTCATCTTTTTTGTCGTTCTGGTTTTCATCTTGTGTGGCTGACGAGTGAGTGAGCGCTTCTTTGGCTTTGCGATACTTTGCTCTTCTGTTCTTGAACCAAACCTGACAAAAATAAACATAATTTTGAGAATCCTCATAAAAGCGTTGCTAAGAATATTTAGAAGATATTTTCTCTTCCTTATCTCACACAAGCACTTTCTTCTTTCTTTTTTAAAACCCATATTCCTTTTTCCACTTCTTCATGTTCCTTCCCAAGCATCCAGTTTAATCTTCTGTTCACTCGATAGTCGAGCATCATGTACTTGTCTTTGCTGAAAAGTTATCAAGTTAGGTCTCGATATCACATCAGTCACAAAAATAAAATGAGGCTTTCATTGCCGTCATCATCTTCACTGGCTCGGCTTATTACCAAACATCATGATTATTACAACATCATCGTTACTTGTACAGACATAGCTGTCACTTTGTGGCCTTAAGTAACCCGTTACCAAAAATGTTTTCCAATTTTTTTTTTTCCTTTTTGCCTTTGTAAAATGGCAATCATTTCAGTTCTTATTCATCTTATTCGACTGCAAACAAGATAACTGAGGACATTGCAATCTCCTGAATCATATATGAAACCTTTGAAATGTAAATGGGAATATTTATGTTCGGCAGCGGAAATTTCATTATGGTTTCCAAGAATTGAGATTTGAAATTATTCCAATTTACGAAAGAATAGACATCTTTACTTTGGGCGTAATGCGGTCTTCCCATTTTAGGACACGTGTCATCCTCTTGGGAATGAGGTTCTTTGTTGGCTCATCCATATTAATATTTCTTTCTAATCGTTTCCGAGAAACAAAGAAATTAAACGTTGAGAGAACATTACGCCCAAGGGAAAGTGGTCTAATATCAGTTAATAGCTACAGAGCAACATATACCTGTATTCGTGATTCTGCTAGGTTCGTATAAAGTGCCAACTGTTCTCGTAGCAAGACATCAGGGTAGTGTGTACGACAGAACGCACGCTCAAGAGTCTCAAGCTGAAACTGGTTGAACGTCGTGCGCGTGCGTCGAATCTTACGTCCATCTGCTACCTTCAGTATGATGTCTGTAAAGGACATTCAAAAGAATCACTAGTTACTTCTTATTATCTTGAAAAGGAAAACATTCTAGAAGAAAAGAAAGAAAGGAAAAGGGAAAACAAAAAGAGGAGGAAAGAAAGGAACAAAGAATGAAGAAGGTAGAAACTTAAGAAATGAGGCCAAAGATATTTAAGGAGAGGCCAAAGATATTTAACGAAAGATTAATTGGAGATCGAAATATAGAGGGAGTTTGATCACAGCATTAAATCTTGCCTTCTTTACATCGGAAAATCAAGGCGCATGCGCAAATTTCCCATAACGCACTTTGTTCTGTAACTATTGTTTTTTTTCTTCTTTGTTTCTTCCTTTTTCGTTTTTTTTTTTAATTTTTAATTTTCTTTCATCTTTCTCACAGCGTTTCCCTTCTCATTATCTTGGAAAAAATTCTTCTGGGAACACTAGTTGGTTAAGCTGTGTAAGGCAAGTTGAATCAAATCTGTGTTTGCTCGGCGTAGGCGCAAGATGATCCTGTCTTATGGCCGCGGATAAAAGCAAGATGAAACACCGCGAGTCTCTTTACATAACCCGCTAATAAGACACTTAACCATGTCACCTTGAAAACCTAACGAGCTGTCAAAACACGGTTCGTTCATTAAGACATTCTTAACAGCTACAAAGCTCTAAGCAAGCCTATTTCAGCAGTGCCCTTCAGGTGTTGCGTGGATATATTATAACGTCATTCAGCAGCCCATTTTACTCGTTATAAAAGGTTTATGACTGAGATCCAATTAAATCCGACTTTACTGATCAAACCGTCAGTTGTGTCACCCTGACAGAGATACTTTATGTAGAGGAGAGGAAACCAGAGAAACTAGCAAAAATCGACTAGCGATCTGCGACCTGCTGTTAGTTAATGGAGTGAAATAAAGTAGAGACACAATAAGGAGTCAGGTTATAGAATTTTAATAGGACTATAAGGCGTGGGCTGGTCCAGAATCAGACACGCCTCGCCAAACTGTCTCTAGATCTGCGGCCACATTGCTAATACAGAGTTCTTAAATATGTTTACTTGTTGATAATAATCGGCCATTCATCCAGATTAAATCTGGCGACAGTGTCCCCTGGACTCGGTAAATTTGTTGCTCGAGCTTCTCCAGATTAAAGATCCTATTTCAACTTCTGCTTTAAGGCCCATACACACTAAGGGTTTTGCTCTGGGAGCAGGCTCAAGGGTCGTTTTGCACCTACGTGTGTTCCAAAGATTTCATGTAAAAAGGGTTTTAGTGGGAGCAGAATTTTGTCCCCGGCTCGCGTTCTCTGATATTAAACTGGTTTTAACCAGTAAAAATAAAAATCAGCGAGCATGACCACACCATGCAGCAAGCTCCCGCAGCATGGTCTCTCGTGTGTACTAGTTCGCAAAATGACCTGGGAGCCTGCCCCTGGAGCAAAACCCTTAGTGTGTATGGACCTTTATGAGCTAACGATCTTCGTGGATTCAAGAAAGCGGCAGCTGAAGCCAGGAATATAACCTGATATATCATACTCTACAAGCAGTTCGCTGTAGCCAAAGTATATCCGTGGTATATGCTTCTATTATTGATTTCCTTTTCGTTATTTCTTGTACCACTTTACTTTTAAACTGAACTTTGTTTTAGTTCTTTGGACTCGTGTTATCTTTGTTAGGATCTTTTACGCGATGATGAAAAGTCATTATTCTATTGGCTGCACCTGTCTATCCTTTGACTCGCTTCTTCACATGCAAGGCTAAGTGTTGCTCAGTAAATGAAAAGTAATAGTTGTATAAGAACATCATAAACTCATAAACGTAAATTGTGCTGAGGCCAGTTTGACGGGTCGAATAGCTGTAACTTTAGAACTCATTTTTACGAAAAGAAATGGGCTCATAAACACAGCTAAAAATGCGTTTCATCAACTGAGTTGCGAAATTTTCTTCTTCTTCTTTTTTAAAGATGCCCCTAAATCAACTGTCTTCCTTTTCTTCACAAACCAGCCCAGATGCCACAATTTTGGTAAATTACTATTCTTGATTTCTGAATAGATAAGAGTTATGAAAACAAAGTCGATGCATACGCATTTATAATATTATTCGAGACATTTTCAGGCTCAAATTGAATCATCTACGATTCCTCATAAAAAACCTTTCCTCATTGCGAGTTTATTGCTTTGCCTTCTTTGTAGCGTCAAAAGCACTCCATAAACGTTTCAGTGTCTGGTTGTGTTGGTTGATTCGAAGTGACACGGTGATTTAGGTTTCAATGGATCTCTAAGCCTCTCATACAAACTTCAATAAAGAGTTAATCATAACAATACAAACAAAGGGCACAATTTAATTAGCTCTTGGCTACAAAGACTGGTCGTTGTCAAGTGTATGCACACATTTTGGCTACACAATTCTTACAATGTCCCAATCAACACACACACAAACACATACTCTTCTCACATCTTTTGAACAGTATAGTAAAACGTTTTTTCAGTTTTGAATCAAAATTTCAGTTACAAACTATTTGTTTCCTCGCATTAGAAAATTTAAATGATCTAGGTTTCAAAAGGAGTCCAAGTACAACAATTCTTACAAAAAAGATGAACTCGCGGCACGAAAGGTGTTGAGTAGGTACGGCTTATCCAGGGATTATATTTTCTAGAAGAGTGACCCGGCGTTTATTTTCTGACTCGCAAATAGACCACAGCAAGTGTTGTGCTTTGACTATAGATAGTCAAAAGGAAGCCCTACAAAATATACAGACTTGTAATGTCTAAATGGGGCAACAACAACAGGACAGAGCTTATCATGAGCAAATTTTAACCAACGACTGAAAGTTAGATATCGAATGATCATATAATGTCATTTAGAAGAATAATTCCAAATATATATATATTTTGATATTTCCAGCGTTACTTTGGCCGGTCAATCCTTTTTTTAGTAGGCTGGTGGTCTCTTGCGCGACCACAGAGTTAAAAAGTCAACATGTTTTGATTCAGACATGTCTTGCTAATGGCGTCCGAATTACCGGCCCCGGACAACAGCGGTATACTTAAGTCTTAATGAAAAATTATGAGTTTATTGAGTGTAATCAAATAGAATTGTTTACACCAACGTGTGCTATTGTAAGTCAAAGGGGAAAAAATTTGCTTAGCTGGCCTAAACCTGTCCAGAAAAGAATGGAAGATGTTAAGCCGATGATTTCTCTACGCGATCTAATTGAAGGCCTCTCGAGTGCAATTAAAATGATCTTCATGGCCAACCTTTGTCCCATCAGTTCGGTCTGGCACAGGTGATTTGGAAATTGATATGCAGCTCTCGCGATGTCATTCATGGTGGGGTTTTCAGCAAAATTGACAGATAGGTTGATTTTGATGAAAGCCTAAACTCCAGAAACGTGTTAAGAACTGAGCTAAGAAAGAGGTTCCATGATTGAGGCACGTGTCCACTGGGGAAAGTGTCTCCAATGAGATGGTCTTTGAATAGGATTCTTTTGCAAGATCTGGTTTTGTGGTAAAAGATCGTTATCTGGTCCCAGTCATGTAGGTATCCTCATGGCGCTAATTGAGTTAATTGAGAGATCCGTCTCGTGGTTATGGAAAGTTTGCTTTAGACTCGTATGATAACTAAATTAATTCACAAGATCAATCGTCAAGTCCTTGTCTATTGATCTCTTTCAATGGCTAAGAACCAGAACTACGCATCGCTTTTCTCCAGTGATTTATTGGCAATGAATAAACAAATCAACGAGATATCGATTGAGCCGAGGGCACCTGACAACCCACCGCTTACTTTGAACATAAGAACCTCAATCTGCGCGACAAGAAGTCGCACTCTACTTGCAATCCTGTATCTGATTGTTAAGGTATATTCACTGCTATAGCATCTGAACAAGCAAAGCTGACTCAGCCAAGCCGATATGGGGCTCCCCTTTTTCATTGTCCTTTTACTTCTTTCAAGTTTTTTTCTTTTTTCTATTCAGCTCCACAAATATTGAAACTCAATACCCTACACTCACCCTATGAAATAAATACTCAATGAATTATCACCTACGAAATCTTTCTCTATTGCTTTCATTCAATCACATGTGGTTTACCAGTTTTACTCACAAAAAGCACGGTAACCTTAATTAGATTTTAAAGTGTTTTTTTTTTAATGGTTTTTTCGATGGTAAATTTTTGCTACTATAATTCGTCGAAAATCGCAGCGGCGATCTTTTTGAGATTTTGTTCGTTAGTTTTCAAGACATGTTGGTTTTGTTATCATAAAATCAATACAAAATATTTGTTTTTCACTTCTGGGTACTTCGAAGGACGTTATCACGAAGTACATCCTATTTATATCGTCGAAGCAAATGTAAGCCATCGAATAATAATTATATGTAAAAGCCAAAAAAAAAAAGTCATAAGTGTAGTTTAGTAAAACTGACCTGCCATTTTCTCTGCCAACATAAGTGCTTCGTTTGAAGATGATAGTCTCTCGCTTCTTGTTCCTTTCAGGATGCTGTCTATTGAAAACTCGGAAATGGCGGCCTGGTTTTTTGCCATAGCCTCGGACCCCAAGACCTGTGGATTCAACAGACTGATAACCATCAGTACATCATTTGAGGAATGTTTATGCTTTGTGGTAAAACACCCAAAGTAAGAAAACTATTTCTTAAAATTTATTAAGAACGAAGAGAAGAAACTGGCAACAATACTAAAGATCGCTAAATAAAAAATAAAATGTACTTTTGGTTGTATAATCTTGTGTTCCTTTGCTAACACCACGAAAAATCTCCTTTTCTAAACTGTTTCATAAGAAGGATTTTGTAATAGTGACATTTCATCAATATTAACCCTCAAAATCATGAGTGGAGTTTCACTATTCTAGATTTTGTCTTGTACAAAGTCTGTCTTGAGCCTAATGAAGAATTTTAAGTATGGTTTTCGTCCGTCAAATCGGTCAAGATTGGCTTTCATTGCAGTAAACGTGGCAAGATACGTGGTGGATGACAACTCTAGCTTTTCGTGTCTTCCAAGGATCACCCGGTTGAACTTAACTTCAAACTTGATATTGGTTCTATTAGGGTTCAGAAAACTATTTCAGAACAAGAATTAAAAGCGGGATGCAAGATTATTTACATAAAATATATGCTTGAGAGAGCTGATGATTCTTGATCGGTATACTATCGGAGTCAAACTTATAGGGTTCTTCATTCAACCGATAAGAAGTGTCACTTTCGAGCTAAGAAGTAGCGATAAATCGATTTCAGAATTCAGAATTCGTGAACAAAAGAATTCGAGATTCAGCTTACTTGGCAGCTCTTCGTTCTAGAGTGTTTAGGCTCTGTGATAATACTCGCGTGGTTCAATGTTAAAGTTTTGAAGTGGATCGTCCAGTATTTCAATAGATATCGAGCAACTCACTCAGGCACCCCGCTACTCTCTTTTATAGCAAACAAGCAAGGAGTGGCTATTTATAACGTAATCACATTTGACAGGAAATGTCGCGAAATCAAAGAGGAGCAAAAAAGTCTGTCACAATGAAAGTCATTGGCTGACAGAAGACTTTGGGCTTCCTGTGATTACAGCTAGAGTTTTACGTGCTAAATTCTTCCTTCCTGCAGTGCGTTAATATCTTTTGATCAAAGAAAACGCCATGACAAGAC
Organism: Stichodactyla helianthus; assembly: GCA_015163945.2. Taxonomy (NCBI): domain Eukaryota; kingdom Metazoa; phylum Cnidaria; class Anthozoa; order Actiniaria; family Stichodactylidae; genus Stichodactyla; species Stichodactyla helianthus. The sequence goes on from WUAP02134017.1 coordinate 19,199, forward strand.
AGCGTTTACTCCAACTAAAGGCTTGTGTACTTTGAATGGAATTCCAACACGGGTTTTAATTTAGAAAAAATTCTGACCCATGAGCGAAGATTTAGAATAATCTTAGGTTCAATAAACGTTGCATGAGATTGACGCCTCAGCAGCTTCATTCCAATCCCTTTATAAATGCCATCATCAAACTATCTCACGGCCTACACCTTCATGCTAGGTACGGACTATCATTAGGAATTCTGAGGCTCTAGTAAGCCTGAATCCTCTAATCGTGTTAAACTGGGCTTTTAGTGAGGAAAGAGCTTCCTTTGAGGTAAGTAAGTCGCTTAGTTTTCCTAAGATGCTGGTTAGATAACAACTTGGCCGATAAATAGGTTTTTAAAGCCACATCCTGGGAAAGTCAATAAAAAGTTATTGCCTATTATAAGAAAAGCCTGAATCCTTCAACACACGTTTATCTTAATCCTCTAATTAATTTAGGGTCACGGACTAGTGTGATGTCACTAGTGATTAAAGTACTCAGTGAACAAACAGTCCATGCTATTTTGCTAATTAACTGCCTTTAGTCGTTCATTAAGACAATTTCACCTTCTTAATGACAACTTTCGGTGACTCATAATTTGATCACAAGTGGTTGTATCCCAATTATGGGCTCTCTTATGCGATAACTACAAGCAATACTCTGCTTATAAAAGGTACAATAACTTTAGGAATTATGAGGCTTTATAAAGACTTGCCGATTCAACGAGTATTGGACAAAAGAAATCGGAAATTCCTAATTCAGCCATTGATTTCACCCCCCGCTTAGTGAAAATCCTTGACAACATAAAGCTAGCTCACGTACGGCTTGAGGTTGCATAGTTTCATTGAATCACTATAATCCTTACTTGATTCTGTTGTGAAGGATGGTTGAATTGAGGTGATGAGGAAATGTTAATAAATGTGGACAGTGTTATGGAAAATGAGTGCGATCTGTGTGGGACTGTCAGCCTTGTTTAGCGGGAACTGTGTTGCCTCAGTGTCACGTTGTCTCTGTACGGAAATGCAACCACATGATACCGTTACTTTACTGACCGCTTTCTGAAAGAGCACGTTTCTTGTTTCATGGTGAGTTGCCTCATCAAATCTTCTTTTTAACCCCTCCAAACATGGCACACTCTCATTCCCTTTTTATGAATATGAATAGTAGCTCCCTTTCTTTATTTAAAAAAACGTGAATTTTTGGCTAAGAGTTTGCTTACGAGTTCTTTGGATTCAGCGGGCAATACACTAACAGCTCTAAATCACATGCCCTTAGAAGACCAAAGATTGTTGTTCTTTGTGTCCCTCTCTCTTATGAGGCCATGGCCGGCCAAGCCGGAACCATGAAGCATGTCATGGCGCTGCAAGCCAATTTTAGGTGGAAAAGAACAAAGAAATCGTGGAAATGAAAGGTCTAGAGATGAGTTCGGAACTATTGAACAGTCGTTAAGCAGACCGAATACTTACCTATCATCACCATCACCATATCAGTCCCGCTCGATTGACTCCCTTAATCATTCTTTATCAAGAACTGCCTGGGAAACTGGATTTCAGAATACTTTGTACCAAAACCCCAATCGAAGCCGCTTAGGCTGAACCTGTCTTGCCATTTATCGTCTAACTAATGGTCTTATCTCGATTCAGTTAATGAATAATCATTCATAGGAAAGCCGTTTTCTGGAAATCCTGTGATAACGGCCGACCATTATCTTCCAAATATAGCAGTTAGGTCACAGTGCTGACTAGAATACCTCCGTAGGACATCCTTTGGTTTTGGCACTTTGATGGAAATCCTATTAAAGATTCTCATTGCGGATTAGCTGATATTATTAAAGTCTGTTCTGGTCTTAGTGTAAGCTTCATAGTTAAAATTCAATGAAGTATTATGATAAATGAGTCAAACATTTGATTATCTTTATGCTTTCATTTTTTTAATAGAAAGTGTAAAATGATTTCGTCTTGCTTAAATTGTCTAATCGTCCTTGGTCCTCGGCTAAGCCGATTAGCTCTACGCGGTGAAACTTTTCAAGTGCATTTAAGTCAACGATGACCCCTTCTTAAGCAATCAACATGACAGGACGGTTCAACATTGTTTGTCCAGATTCTTCGATTGATGTTCTGATTAACCAAACCGGCTTGTACGGCTTTTTAAACTTCATTACTCATAAGGCGCCGTTATTGTCACCGCTCAAACGTGCCACAAAGCATGTACTTAGCCGCGGTAACATTTTGAATGAGAGAATCGATCCGCTGTGTGAAAGTCTGTGGAAGTAAGCTTTCCTAGAACTTCCAGTTTAGTTGACTGAGAAAACTGATTCCGAACACACATCTAAGAATCTAAGGTTAGCTAAGTGATAGCCTCTCGTTTTGTCAGAGTAACTTTTGGCTAATTCTAAACTGAATCCGTTAATACTCGGCCCCAAAACACTGACTGTACAGCCGTTTTTGCCGCCAGCATAAACACACAAAGATAGGACAACCGCCAACAATTTCACAATAACTTGGTCAACACAATGCCCTTCGAAGGAAATGAGTTTAAAGCCGGTAACCAAAGGTATCGTTTGAGCATGCGTGTGATGTCATCGGGAAAAGGTTGAACAATACGCTCAGATAAAGACCGGCGGAAGTGTTTAGAGTTAACATGGTAAAAACGTGCTTACGAGAGAAGCAAACCAAAACTTTTTCCGCTTTTGTGGGAAGTGTACATGTAGAGAAATATTTTTTGATACCTAAGTAGAAACGATTTGCATATTACTGACATGTCCAATCTATCTTACGATAACTCAGTGACAGCCCTCACGTGCTTTTTCAATCATAAATTATAAATCTATAAACTATGAAACGAATGAAAAGGAGGAGGAGGAGAGGAAGACTGATGATGATGATGATGATGATGATGACGATAAATATCATGAGAATCATAGTGATCAGAAGTAGAAGACTGATGATGTTGATGATGTTGATGATGACGAAAAAGAATATCATGATGCTCATGGTGATCAGAAGTAAAGACTGATGATGTTGATGACGATGATGACGAAAAAGAATATCATGATGCTCATAGTGATCAGAAGTAAAAGACTGATGATGTTGATGATGAAAAATACCATGATAACAATAATGATAGGTAAGAAGTAGAACAGGATGATATGATGTTGAAGAATGCATTATAGATCTAAATGCGGAACAAAGCATGAGAATACCTTAGCCTCCCACACCTCACTATTTCTGGTGGGCACAATCTGAAAGATCAGAAGACGATGTCTAAGTGTGGACTCCCTGTGTATGTGGCGTAACGCCTAGGCTTGGTGAAGAAACTTTGACACAGGAATACCAATCCTTAACACAGATATACTTTTTAGTAAAAACGTTAAAGTCAGGAGAGAATAGTTAGGCAGGGCAGTGTTTAATTGGTGTGTTTTATGATCCAGTCAAAGAAGTTCCGATGTTTAAATTCAATTAATGCTTTTGTTTATTCATTTTGACAAAAGGGCTGGTAAAATTACAAAAGAACATGAAGTTCCCAATGAGGAAAACCCACTTGAAGGCCATATCATCACATCATCCATACTAGTATAAGGTACTGTTCATTATTTATGCCTTTGAGGGAGGGGGGGGGGGGAAGCTGGAGAAAAATTAAAGGGGCTTCGTAAAACAGGGAAAAAAGGAAGTGGGTGTTTAAATTTTATTTCTTACTTAAGGGGGGTATTTTGGTAGGGCATTGGGGGGGGGGGGGTCCTTTATAAGAAATTGCGGAGGACGGGGGCGGCGGTGATTTTTTTTGCTGTGCTTGTTGGTTCTTGGTCTTGTTGGTTCTTGTTCTTCTTTACTTATTTG
>WUAP02134017.1:23057-46042 GCA_015163945.2 Stichodactyla helianthus
GAGGTTTTCCAACGCGGGGGAGGGGGTGAAGGGTGGGGGGGGGGTGAGCGGGGGGGGGGGGGGGGGGGGGTGGTGTGTTATAAGAACTTGGGGGGGACGGGGGCGGTGGTGATTTTTTTTGCTTTGTTTGTTTGTTTGTTTCATTTTTCTTTGATTTTCCTCCAGCCCATCCCCAGGTAAAAATAATGAACGCAGGTCCTAAATAATTTGAAGTAGAACTTTTTCATGGTATTTCTATCTTTTTCAAGAGTCCTGGGCTTTTGCTCGAGTCTTACAAGTATGGTGTTATTCTTGAGTGATCCGAACTTGCAGGGTAGTTAGACCTTACAAGCAAATAATAATGTCATCCAATAGTTAAAAGACTTTCAGTGAATTGAATGGGAAACCAGAAAAAATGATTTCTCATAATTTGTAAAGTGCTAGAAATAAATGAAACTTCGATTTTATTTTTCCCTTTTCAGTCTAGTCAACTGAATATGTTAAAAGAGTCTTTATTTTATCTTGTGACAAAACTTTTAACTAGACTTTGCCAATGTGGTTTATTTTGCTTTACTTGCTGTTGTGTTGTTGATGGTGGTGTCAGTTTTACTTGTGGATGAGTGATGTTATTTACTTCTTGGTTGAGTAAATTTTCCTCTACGTCTTTTTTCCTTTGAAATTCAAACAAAGGAGCAGGAGAATGAAAAAGGAGAAGAAGGAAGAAGATTATCTGACTGCAGGAAACTATCAAACAGTTCGAGCACTCAGGTATGAAAAAACAAAGTTCTAAAATAGATTTTTGTCTTTTCATTTGCTATTATTGAGTATCGTGACTAATGACTTATGCTGATGATTAATAATAATAATAATAATAAAAGAGTTTAAGTTTTAATATCTTAGTAATAAAAATTATATAATGTTATCAGAATTTGAGTGTATTAGAGGTATCAGTTTCATGAGTCAAGTTATTGTCAGTTATTACTGAATTATTCTCATAGCTTCTCACGAACCAAAACAACTTTTTTGAATTCTGTTGTATTGAACAAATATTCTAAAAACATTGCTCAAATAGTTTCAAACGTCCAAGTATTTATTTAACTTAGTCCTAGTCGCGGTGTAAGACTCAAACAATAGCAAGCAAGGTTTTTGCTTATTGATTTGTTTGTCCTAGTATGTTGCCCTCCTGTGTTGATTTAGACCTTGTTGGCGACCATAGTTAACGCTTGTTTGGGGATTCTGTAATACTTTAACTATGTGCTCTGCAATCTGAGCAATTTATGACAAGTTAAGTTTGAATGCCTTGTTTCTAGACAAGCCTCATCGCATCCAAAGTAAGACTTTACCCTTGATTTATTTCTAAGCCAAAACTGAAGACCAGTATTGATGTTAATTTTTGCAAGTTTTTCAGGTGTGTACTTTTTATTTTGAGCATTTCACTTGGGTTGCCAGCGTTTCATTGATCATGCCTGTAGGGTTAAATTAAAACATGAATGACAACTTTGTCTTCGTACGTAACTGAATTCCTGTTCACATTTCATATCCATAGAGCAACACTTGGTTGTTTCCTATTTGTTAGCTTGTTTTATATTTTCTTTGTCTTTCAAAATCGGGCCGCATCTATATTAAAAATTATGCAAGGAGAAATTAGAAACTTCTTAAAGACGATAACTTAGTATTTGTTCATTGGAAGATAGCAATATTTTCAAGTGCCACAATCATTTCTGCATCTTTTAATTCAAAGCTTTAGATTTGTCAAAATATTTCTTTAATTGAAATTTATTTCGTATTGCAACGACTGCTGATTTAAAACTGGTCAATATTAATTTAAAATCTAAGACTTATATGTACTTGTACTGAAACTGTGGTCAAGTCGTCTCACAAATTAGAAAATCTTCACAGTAAAATTTTGCTTCCACACGAAAAAGTTTCATAGGTCGTCGAAGTGCCCAGACACTAAAGAGGAACACAAATCGGTAATCAGTTTTTCCAATTGCAGCATATTTCAGGCTTTTGCTAAGAGTATAATAAATTGGAATGCAACCCTATCATGAAATGATGGCTGAAGCCTGAATAGCTCACATAGTTCCACCAGTACTATGGCAATAACTCTGAATACTTCAATGTCAACTACCTATACAATTCTTATTTACTGGAAGTAATGAAGAATGGCATCTTTTTAATTTCCCACACTCGATCTTTTATTAAAAGTCACAAAGATTTTTGCTTTAATATTAATAACTGTCAAATTTCAATTGTTTGGACTGCATTTCTCTGGCTTCAAAAGTTGCTTTTCAATAATCAATTTGATCTTCATTGATCAGATTCTTTAGAGCCAACAACCTTAAGTGACTATGATCTTTTGACTTTGCTGTTGTTAGTGCAGTGAGAGCACTCTATTTCTGCAGCCTGTGACATTTTTGTTTCTCTATTCATTTAAAACACTAGCATCTGTCTGTTCAGTGTTCTCGATGTCTTTTCTTATTGTCTTGTCTTTGCATTGAGTTCACTCTCTTGACAAGAACAGCCGACAAAAAATATTTACCTAAGTTAGTTTTGCAGTTTCATCGAATCTTTTTACTGACGCTGTCAAAAATCCTGCACGAAATTGAGCTCTTAAAAATCTATCTGAATGAAAGTGTCCGATCACGAGCTCGTGTTAAAGAACCTATGACTGCGATATAACGACTTGAGTTTCTTCAAGCTGATACAGAATAGGAGTGGGGGGGGGGGTTGGGGGAAATAAAGACAAGGGTAGCACTGAAATGATTGATGATCATATAGACAAAATATAACGTGAAATTAATTGTTTCAGGGAGGAGCCGTACCGTGCGGTCAGGGGGAGGCATCCCTTTGAGTGTAGCGATCCAAATGTCGGCATACTTTTTGTGTGAATATATCATTACCATACATTATTTTTGATCCAAAAAAATACGAACATAGTCTATGCTGAATCACGATTTTCTGGCAAAGGTGACTTGATTTTTATATTTCGATGCAAAACAACAACACAAATCAAACTAACGAAAAATTCATTAATGGCTGCAAAATTTTCTTCGAAGGAACGGGAGCTCCCACACGGAGCCCTATTGACGTCACAATGACGTCATCTTTCACTTGATCAAAAGGCGCCGACATCGTTCCGTTCAGAAGACAAAAGGGAAGTCTTTTATGTTCCTTGAAAATCGTTGGCAAATCTGTCATCGTGTTTTAATAGTGTTTGGGGTACGAGTAAATAAGCCTAGCCTTTCTAGCACGCTGTATCTATTACTATTTATCTGCACATCTGATAATTTGCACTCAAAAAAACACGAAGACAGAAATAAAACAGGCTAAAAATATCTCACATAACCTGCAATATTTCCCCAAAACGGGTCCAAATTTCCCATTTAATTTTCAAGGGTTTATTTAAGTGCCAGATTGTTTTTTGGTTTCGTTTTAAGCTGTGTTTACTTTTTAATATTTTGGGTGATGTGGCTCACTCAGTGGTACTCAGTTGTTTCCGCTTACAGTTAAGTAAAAATGAAGAATAGAATGGCTTTGGTCATGTTCAGTCTTACATTCGTCACGCGCTTAGCATTCGTTGTAGAATCAATCTCCGGGTAACTAAACGATTCCAATTTAGGGCTCTACACCAAGTCGTACGGTCGTAAATGTTGGAAGCCTTTAAGCCTTGAAGCATGTGTTTTGAACTCGAGTCTTTTGGCCACGTGGTCACGAGCCTGTCGGGTGAGCTCTGTCATCACTGACAAGCGCTTGGGTTCACTCACAGTTGACCTGATTAAACTCCAAATGTTTAATTTTGGTTTTTAAGCTACCAGAAATGGAAACTGTTTTTGAGTTCTGTCCTAGCACGGTGTTGTGAATCTCTGCGCTGAAATAAAGAAATGCGTGAGTCAAAAAGCTATGCCAACGTGACCCAGAAATATCCCAATGACATCCCACATTGGCGTGCAGCATTCAGCGCTGGCCATTTTTATTTCCCTAACTCGTTGCAGAACCAATTTCTAAGGTTGACAATTACCCAAGAGTCGTCAAATCATTAAGGTCTTGAAAACACTTTCCTTTTTATTTAGTAAAGGCAAGAAAGGGTTGTTCAGCCAAATCTATGGCACGTTTTTAGACGGTTATATTAAAACAAATGCGTTCTCGGAGCGGGGTTTTAGCGCGGTGATGATTACAGTTAGGATGTTCCGGAAAACTCTTGCTCAACTTTCGATAAACTTGTCTCGACAATCTAATGTAGGGATCACAAGATAGCATGCTAAGTACCCTTGAGTGTTGAAAGCTTGATTGCAATAATTAAAGATAGCGCACGCGACTTTAATGTTATCATGCTTTCCATCTAGCCAGCTTGCGGAAGCAAGACTGTTTTCCACTATAAGTTGTTTTTATAGTTTAAGTGCAGGAACTCTGAAAGCAGGACTTAAAATGAATTGCTTTCGATCCAAGTAGGAAGTGTTTACATAGAATAGGGGGCTCGCGATTAAACTCCAAGATCGCTGACTGTGCAACAAGGGATATGTTTGTGGACTTTGTGCTTTGGCTTAATCTTTGTAAACTAGTCGCGAAAACAGAGGTGTGCTTTTACAGCACCCTTAAGTATGAGGTCACGAATTGCGGTGTTCGTGTCAGACCAGTAATCTCTATAATCCGACATTTCAGTGATGGGAGAAATCGGAGAAGGCTGAACAAGGAGAAGAGAAAATTATTGCATTTGCAGCAGAAACATCACACAACAAGAGGATGTTATTTAAACCTTTCGCCCCTCAAAATCCAAATAATATGGATTGATTTTTCATCCCTGGTGCTCAAGTTGTTTGCTCTAGTCGAGTACTAAGTCTTGTGGAGAATTAGTTCACTACCACGGGCCCTTTTACGCAACTTTAGCCTTTGGGAAACGCATGGATATCTTCCATAGGACCATCAGTGTCCTGATGGATTGTCAAGAGCAGGTTTAACTATGATTTAAGGGCCTAAAAGGTGGGATTCTCAGAAGTGTTTCAAGGGATAAACCAATTATAGTCATTTGATGTGCCTCGCTGTAACATAAACACCTTAATTCTGATTCGTTTTCACAGGGATTTATTTCCCGGAAAAATCGAATATGGGCTGGCCGAGCATAAGGTCATCGAACCGACCAAACTATGTCTGCGAATGACCGAAGGGTTTCACATTAATACAAAACCCGTCAATGAAAAACATTCAAGATCGATGTCCTTCCTTGAACAAACAGAAGGCTATAGTAACAGAAATGAAATCAATAATATATGCAGAAAACAATAGAAGGACGCAAAAACCAACAAGTCGGTGCAAATGTCAGTCTTCAGAGTTTTTTGAAAGATCGTTTATCAGTTATTCATAAGCTATCGAACTAACGCTCTTTGTCGGCACATCGTCTCATTTTCACTGCAAAGTTGAAGAGATTCGTTTATTGTTTGGACAATAGCAGTGTTGACTTTTCCGGTAATCTTTTAAAAAGAACTAATAACTTTTTAATTTCAGATCACTGTCCCTTTGTTAATCATATGTGACGTGCCACTCGCGATGTCAGCCTCTCGGAAAGACACGCTAAAATTCAAGACTCCTGGAGGGGCAATCATTACATTCCTGATGCAACGTATTCTTTAAAGGCTGCTACATTATTAAAGCTTTCTTAGGCAGAAAAAAAATTATCGGCTGTTCAAGTATTTGGAACTGTTCAAGTATTTGGGATGAAATAAAACTATTTTGTTGTCCTAAAAAATTCTTTGGAGGAAGTAATTCATATCTTTTTACCATTTGCCGCGGTTTTAACCGTGCAATCTAAAGACGGATCAGAAAACAGAAGAGATATCATGATATTAAAAGTACTTAAGAAACGAAGTTGCATTATTTTTCCAAATCAGCGCGGTTGTGATATCCTCTCAATATAAAATCATTATAAAATAACAATCATAATCAAGTTTGAGAATAGCTTCCCTAACGTGTTACACACTTGAATTGACGTGTTTAATCTATTTTTTTTTTTTTTTTAGTTTATATACATTTTCCAATTAAACCCGCCAGGAACTTAGTTACTTTTGGTATCCCGTCGATAAAATTGGTTAGTTTTTACTTCTCAATTCTTTTCGACAGACGCCGACGACAAGTTCGTCTTCAGGGTTTCTAACCCAATCCTTTTAACAGTTGATAGGTAATTAAATGGCCGCAAATACTCCGTTAATTAAGGCTGAGTCAAAATAAATCACGTCAAACCGAAGAAGACTTACAGTTCTATCGAGCTATTATAATCGAATTTGTAACCCAAGACCCACAGCTGAATGAGTTCTTTACCTTCGATTTTCGATCTTTCTTTTATCATTCATGTTCTATTGAAGCCACAAAACCAAGTCGGTCAATAATGGCGGCGAAATCAAAGCCTCGGGCCGCCATGCCGAAGCGAGATAGTGGACGAATAAGTACTGCTAATATTCTATTAAGGAAAATATAAAACAGCAAATACATAGAGGGAGTTATCGGGTACATTAGATTTTAGTAATGACGACTAATGGAAATAAATGTAGTTGATAGATTTAGTTGTACATTAGTATTGTGCTGTAACTCTTTTGGCAGAACCGACCGCTACTCAATGGTTGATGAAAATCAAACAGAAATGAATCAAACTTTGGCTTATAAATTTGCAATAAAGCAGTCAGTCTGAAGGCGTACCACAGTGTTTGCGAAGGATACATTGAGTAGAAGTAGTAACAAAAGAACGGACGACTGAAAGAAGCGACTGAAAATATGAAACAAGAGTACAATAACTTGAGATTAAATGGCACTTTTACGGTGACAATAAGGTCCGTCTTTGACCAAGAAATCCTATCTTTGCTGGTAAAAGCTTTGCGATTTTTTTCTTTCTTTGTCGTGATGTATTTACAGACATTTCCTATTTTAATTGATACAACCAATTTAGGCATCAACGGCTCGTTGTTCTGCCCATAAAGGGCTCGTTTTAGGTCTCAACTTAAACCACCGTTTATTAAATAAAAAAGTATAGTTTCCGCACTTCAACTCGATCATCATTTTTATTTTCATTGTTTCATGTCTAAACTGGCTTCTTAGGATCGTTCAATAAACGAGAATAAATATAAATGTTGTTTTATGCTGTGGAGTATTTGTATTCAGTACAACAATCATAAGTTTTGTTCATTTTGGTGACAACGACCTTCAGCGGCCATGACTTTCATTATACTTGGTCATCAAATTCACGAAAAAACGAAGGATAATGCTTTGGTTCGTTCAAACTAGGGCAGTTTTCTTCAGTTCTCGTGTAACAAAATACAAGTGCGATCAGTTCCCCTTGAAAAAATCTTCAAGACGGATGAAAGTTCACTTCAGTATAACACAATCAGCGTTTTTTGAAAACAAATAATTTGATTCTACATATTCCATTCAAACTACATACAAATTGAAAATGAATGTTTCTTTTCGTAAAACTACAGAGCCCAAGAGAATTACAGTAAAGCCCTTTTTTCGCCATCTTACCATCAAACTCTTCCCTTTTCGCGGAATGACAATCCTCCACAAAGAAAAGAAGGCTTTGTTCAAATAGTTTTCTCGTGGAGTTTTTGACATAGCAGTTCCGTTTTCTTCCAGTTTTCAGAGCGAATTCCCAGCGATTCATTCTGATTGTTCGTGCTACAAAAGTTTGAAGCGCTGAGTGATAGTTTCACTGATCCGAAGACTTGTTTTTCTAAAGGAAAAGCTTGTTGTTTACCATATATAGACCATACATCGGAAATCAAGGTTTAGGAATTGTCTCTTTTTAAGCCTTCAGTTTGAAAGAGTTCTTACGGCCAATCCTCTGAATACTGAAGATGATTACAATTTAATTCTGCTCCAGAATCTCTGTTGAGCCTTAAGTAACTCTTTGCTTTGCTTTGCCCACTAACCAAACGCAAAAATATCCAGATTATCGTAACAGGATTATATATACTTTGGAGCGCGAAGAAGCGTAACTTTAATAGCTTTTTGCTGGTGAAGACGTGAAAGTCGCGCTCTGTGTATTAGTTTTAATACTCTGATAACAAAAAACATATATTTCTGAACTGAAATCAAAATGAAAAGGTGAGTTACCTCTTCTCTTTTTATAGGAATTGGCAAATTTCTACGAAATATTTACAAATACGTGTACTGTCGTTTAGTCATCTGAGACTGATGCGTTCAGTTTCTTTGCAAAACATTCCCTAAACTGAAAATTTATATTCCCTATTCAGTCTTAAAAGAAAGCTTGAAAGAAAGATGCTTCGACTCGGGAAGCGGTGTAATAGTATTCAGATTGATGAGAGAGTACTTTTCTTGAAGCAAGGCGTTGTTCTAGATGACACTCGGTCATAAATTAAGGGAAAACGTGAATGAATCTAGCTAGGAATTTACTAGCTGTTAAAGTATGCTAAAAGTGCACCTAAGAAGTTCCATGTTCATGCAATTCTTAATCCAAATCTCCATTTTTCATGGAATGTTTTTTTAACTTAATGTTCGACTCGAAGGCAAAAATTCTTTCTTGTTTTTTTTTTAGTGCTTTTCACTGAGAAATGGTTACCACTGTAATACCAAGATAAACGGTCCCCTAAAAAATTAATGAATTGTCGAATCAATCTTAATTGAATAGCAAACTATTTGGCGAAAAAATCTTGAAGAACTCATATCTTTAGTTCAGTGGAAACCACCAGAGAAATTTTTTTGGCTGCGATAAGCATCAGCTTCTCGATAATGGCAGCTAAAACACCTGTTCTGCCTTTGGCAGGTTTCTTGCAAGTATTTCACACAAAATATATAAATACTAACTTAATCGAAAGATGCACGGAAAGGTATTCAAGAGTGTGCCATTGGTTATCAAATGTGGGAAATTTATAGTTTAAGAATCTTATGAAGACTGTTTAGAGAAAGATTCTTCGTTCTTTTCGAAATCATAGGAGGGATAGTCGGAAGGGAAGTCGTGGTCAATTTCGATGAGAGTGGGCTCTTCATAGATAAAGAAAGATATGAGCTATAAAAGGATGGGAAATTGGTTAAATGCGGTAGATATACGTTAACATGTTTACTGGAGGTTATTTTGTCTATTGAAAAGATTACTTACTTAAAGCAAAACCCCTAAAATATCCGCCAATATGTAAGAGAAACAAACGCATCAGTCAGAGATTGTCACCAATTCTTCTGAAAAGTCGTGCTAGGTTGAATAGTCATTACATCAATTTTTCCTTTTATTCGCTTATCCACTTGTTTATATATTTTTCTCGCTCTTTTCAAAAATGTTTATAACTTGTTATTTTGGTGTAAACCGTGTATTATCTCTCGAGTGAAGATTTTCTTCGAGGGCTTCGCTTAACCACAAAACGAACCACTTCGTGATACTAAACCTTTGGGACGCACAAGCAATACTTGCTAAATGAACTACCAGAGTCAGGGCACCTTTCCTAGTATCGTCTCGTTTTATTTTAATCAGTCACTCAGTTGACCTTAATTTATGGACAAATACATTGCCGCAAAACAATATTGAGAAATATTTTTATCTTTGGCCATTTGGAAATAAACCAGAAGAATATCTTTATGATACACTCAGTCTTCGCAAGGATGAGTTTTACTGAGAATGGATACGGGAAAAAATCATTCGTAAGACAATCCTTTTCTGGAAAGACATGAGGTTTATTCTAAATCAACAACAGCCACAGTTATTATCTACTGTTTAAGTGACATTTTCAAAATTGTTTAATTTTTCCTAAAACATTTCCATCCATATCAGGAACAGAGCCCGCCTTTCACGATCGAACGAAAAGAATGGTTTGTTGTGACATTGCGCTAGCCCCTCTTTCAGGCTCTATAAATCCTGTATTGATAAAGTTTAAGGTAGTGGAATTAATCTATTACAAAGAGTACTAACAACTGACAAATCCTTTAACAAAGTAAACATTTTAAGAGATCGAGCTTGTAGGGAACTTATCACATTTGTTCAACTTGCTGTCAGGAAAAGGTGCCTTCGCAACAAATAAATGTTCCTGGTGTGATCCAGCTAGGACAAAAGGTTTTGGGAAGGCTTGTTATGTTTGCTTCAACGGTGCCCATGCTTAGGAGGGCAATCTAATGAGCACTGATTGAACCTAAATTAAAGTTGACCTTTTGCTGTATTTTTTAATTTCATATCATAAAGTTTTTCAAAGTTTGTTTGACATTTCTCGTCTTTGCTGTTGCCGCTTTTTTACGCCCTGTTTTGTTGAACCGTTCTCCTGGGCTAGAAATAACGCCTTCTTCACCCGAAAACAAATCTAAAACACTTATTTTATTGTCTTCCAAGAAACAGGAAATCAAAAACTTTGGCAGAAGTGGGCTAAGTGAATTTTTATTTAAACTGTTCTGTCGTTTCTCTAGACATTTCTAAAGAATACATGAATAACTTCACGCGACTGTCTTGATAGGTTTCACCAGCTTGCTGAGTCATCTGTAAGTCGTGGCAGAGATGTTACAGAGACAGACACATGAGAGTTCCTGTAATTTTGATTTTCCTTCTCGTGACTTCAGGAAGGGACTCGTTACTAAATTCTTTACCAATGACGGCAAAACATAAACAGTTAACGCTTCAAAAACTGACACCAGCTCGTCATTGAATTCTGTGTATTGAAATGTGATCCCAGATAATTAAAAAAATCTTTGTTAGCTTTTGGTCGAGGTTTAACAGTAATTAACGTACGACAGAGGAAGCCGGCGGGTAACAACTCTAGGTCTTAAGAATTTGAAGAATATAGCCTTTTGCTTGCTGTTGTGAGTTTTAGCGAGCTCACAGCGCAGGAGATCGAGCCCTTCCACCACAGCATCTACGTCATTTTTTGCAAGAGACTAAACTTTGAACTGCCAAGACAATCCATGAAGTGCCTGAACGCCACGCTAAAGCTCGAAGTAAACATTCGTTTTGTTGGTATGAAGTGCACTTCAGCAAATAACTAAATATTCAAATGTATTTTCAAGTGATATTCCCGTGCGACAGGCGTTAGCAGTGTTGCCAATTTCAGTTGTTTTACGTGTTGATTCATTTGTACAAAAAAGCCCGCCCACGAAACACCGGCCATTGATGCAGTCTACCCCTTCGTTCGCCGTCTGGGAGGTAGAATAAGTCTAATAGTTTCACATACACGGGCACATCAATACTTCATTGCAATACTAATAAAATGACAAAAATATATATCAATAAAATCAATCGGCTGAACAACGCCACAACTGCAGTAAATAAATGCTCTTTGTGGAAGGTACATGCGATTTGAAAAGAACCTGTTTACTTTAGAAGCCCCAAAAGACTAAATTAATCGATACTTGGTTAAAGTCTTCAGGATATTTCTTTGCTTTTGTGTGCTAGATAAACAATAATAAACGAAATAATAAAAGGGAGGCAAGGGCAAATGGAGTGTTTTTCCCGCGGAGAGACAACAGCGGCAACCTGAAGGGTCCGCAAATAGGCACTCTTTACATTCCTGTGTTCTCATTGTTTGACAAGAGCATAGTCTTGATAAATTTTCAAAATTTCAAGAGACTAGGATGACACTCAGACGGGGCTAAGACTCCTTTAAACCCATGAAACCTGCAAGTCAAGTTGCAGCTTGTTTAATTACAGCACCGTGGCTCTCTCTCCATCAAAGAGCATTAGGATGACAATAAAACCACTTGAATGAAATTTAATCAACAGAGTTGTGTCAAGTTGTTTTGCCTGTTCTGAGTCGCGCAGTCACTTATTTGCAGATTATTAGCAATGCAATACCCTGCAGGAGCCAACGACACATGTCAAGGGATAGTATTTTCAGTGGTACTCGCGAGAACATAAAGAAATTCGACACCGAACGTCTATTTTTGTTGTTAATTATTCCAGTTTCCATGAGTGATAGGCTTTGTCTTCTGCTCGAATCTCACGGAGTTTGTGTGTGTTTTATGACAAATGTATCTTGTATTTATACGCGCCCGTGTATACAAGAATGCAAAACTCTATTGGAAAAGATATTTGTCAAAGTAAAAAACAAAGACATCGGTATCGCTGCCTCCGATTGGCATTTACCGAACATTTCGCCAACAATCGAAAGCGTTAAAATGTAATTAATATAGATATGAGTTTATTTATAAAGAAGGAGCGCTCTGATTGGCTGCTGCTGATATGAATCGTAAGGGCTAGTTTGTAAAGAAAATCAGTGACGCATATACTCACAAGAGCTAGATGGTCATGTACAGGACACATGCCGGCTAAGGAGTCAGGACCGTCCCGTAACCCTTTTTACACTTTGTTGATTGAGGCTTAAGTGCTACACTGGTCGGATTCACTCTGCTGTTGGAAGATATTAAAAGAATACCCTTCGTAAGCTGTTCTTGATTGTTAGGAAGATTTTAAGCTATGGTTGACTCGCCCGTTAACTCACCGGAACAGGCAAACTTTGCGGACATCAATAACAACCATGATGCAAAGGCGGTCTCGGACAAGTCCATCGATTCGCCCGAAGGTACTGCTTCTTTTCTATTAAGCAAAAAAGTAGATTATCGTCCAGGATTCTCGAAAGCTGAGTTCTAATTAGTTCAGGATTTTTCTAGGATTAAGTGTTAATCTTACGCTGAAACAACAATATGTTTTCTAACTCTTTACAATTCAAAGTGCTAAAATGTTACACCGCTTGCAATCAACACTTTCTCGTGCTGGTCATGTAGTTTCTTCCTCTATTCACCAAGCTTAACTCTTACTATCCATGTCACTTGCAACTCCAAACGAAACGTTAAGTGTTTTTATTTTCAACGATAGAAAATAATAATGAATCGGAAGAAATCAAGCAGAAGCGAAAACAGCGCAGGCAACGGACTCACTTCACATCTTACCAGCTGCAAGAACTCGAAGCCATGTTTGCCCGAAATCGCTATCCAGACATGGGAATGAGAGAGGAGATTGCAATGTGGACGAATCTGACTGAAGCTCGTGTGCGGGTAAGTATCACTCAACTTCAAGAAGGCATGTTTATCATATTTCTCCTAAATAATTTAGGCACAATAAAAGGTAGGATGCTTGATGAGATGTAAAAGAACGGTCCAGGCATAAATATGGTACTGGTGGCTAAAACGTTTAGCTGATACGCCAGCTGTTATATGCCTGTTACTCCAACTCTTCTGGCTACCACTGGACTTCGTTTTGCTCAAATCCAGCTGCCTTGTGTAAACCAATGAGACAGTTATCTTGATTCAAGTACACAAAATGTTAATGCAAAAGACGAGTCATTCTTGGCCTCTTAATTATTCAAAACTGCCTTGAACGAGATAAAAGCGGTCCAAACAGAAACCCGCCTTTCGTTAGTAAAACAGCTTTTTGCCTAACATTTGCGCACACAAAGGTCCGCAGTGCCTGAAATTGATCTGTATTAAAAAGAAATTATCGTGCTGGTCTGATTTCTTTGCAATGTTTGCTCATTTTAATGTCTTCTTCAAGATATATTTCCGTGCAATTACATTGTTTACTCCTGGATTCGGCAAGAATCACAAAACACCTGGTCGTTTGTAACAAACGTTTGGTAATACAGTCAATCGGTGGCCTAAATTTGACTTTTCTTCTCGCTCACTGCGGGAGATACTCTCCACTAAACGGTCTTCTTAACCGCTTGCGAAGTAACTGAAGTTTTAAAGCTTTTGTTTAAGCAGTTTTGTGTGAATATTCTTAGAAGCATTAGATGGGGTTTTAGTTAACACCTTTACAAATACTCCAAACCAAGTGGCTATGTATTGTTACGATTAAGAGGACAGGTGAAGTTATAAACTACCTTAAATGTAATCGACAGACTGCCAGCGTGCCAGCCAAAGTTACGTTTCGCGGGGACAAAGCAAATGACATGTAGCTGAAAATCTTGACGAAAATTTATTAATTATGAAATGGAAATAAAACTCGGACATTATTTTATTGTTAACGTGGCATGAATGTTCAAAGTCTCGTAGATGAACGAGCTGCCTAACAAACTTACTAACGACTTTCACCCTGTTGCTATCCCGTCTTCACCAGTACATTATGTACATTTACACTAGACATGTGGTGAAGTAATTTCGACTTACACTACTCAAAAGAATTTTAGTTTTTGGACGTCCGTGCCCGAGGGATAATGTACAGTGATTTACACCTTGGAGACGGGACGAAAAAAATATTTAGCGGGCACTTGAATGGACTGATTGTATCATAAAAAACGAGAGATATCGGTCTTAAAAGACCTATATTGTTTTGCCATGGAATTAAACGTTATTCGAGAGAATTTCCTGGATAATAAAGATAACTTCCACACTCATTTAGCTGTACTTTGCTATCAAGAGGTTCTTGAGTAGTTTATGTCGATTTACCAAGTGCTCTTGAAAAAACTAATGAGTCTGAGTTTCTTTTTACTGATTTTATGTTCCGTCTTTCGTTCTATTAGGTTTGGTTTAAGAATCGAAGAGCAAAATGGAGAAAAAAGGAGAAAAACAACCCTTCAATTCTTGGCCAAGACAAGGCGATGATTTCAAATCTGAATGGTTTCTTCGATGGCGGTGGACCGGTCCGTTTCGAAACTGCTGCCGAGAATACGGCCGCCATGTATTCAAATTACGGTTCAAACTACTGGAAGCAGAGTTCGCCAAGTCTTGGTGCTTATAACAGTCTTTCACAGTCTGGGAACTCAATTGGCTATAACTCTTATTCATCTTCTTGTCCTGTTCCACCTCCAATCTCTGGATCTCTCGGTTCTTTTGCGACGCCTATATCGACCGATAGTCTGGTTTATGCCCCGAGCGCAGGTGCTGTACCAAGCGTACCTTGTGCCTATCCCCAAAGTTATGCCGGCTATCAAGAGCAGAACTTGTATCTCAAAACAAAACCATCGAGTCACCACCCTAACTATCCACAGCCTACTCCCTATGGATCGTACCCCTATGGAGTGGCAGAAATACCAATTTAGGATGTACAGTACTGGACTACAATAGGACTGGTTGCTCCTAGTGTAAAAGCTAGACGCAATAAAATAAGACGTACAATCAACGAATGCCCAAGTTTCGGCATGAGAGTAGCAATGTAGTGTATGGCTGTAAAACAGACTTTTTTTCTTCTTGAAATTGCGAAAAAATGGGGTTATAAACCTAGACTTTCAAGACCGCAAGAGTCTTTGTTTTCTTGTTTTTAAATTGTATGAATTTAGAATCGGGCTAACGGAGACGTCTAAGGCAAATGCAATGCAAAAACAAAATCAAAAAGAACTTATTTTGATACAACAGCAAACTTCAGTCTGATCAGTAGAAGTTTCGGTAGTTTTAGTTTAACAGATACTTTGTATTTTTAAAAACCAGAAATGTAAAAATCCATGTCAGGATTGTAAATTTTAGGTTGTCACTGCTTAGTTTCAATAACAAAATGGGGCTGTATCATTGTGTAGAAAATTTAAAGTTTTGTTACAGGGTGAGCATGTTTGCTATAGACTTGACTTAGTTTCTTCTGTATATTTGCCAAAGTTAATTCTAGTAAAGCTTTTTTCTTATTGAACTAAGAAGACCTTGATACCCAAGTAAGTGTGTGTTAATAATGGTTTTGTTCTAGGACCGTGTTCGCTTGGCAGTTAATCCCAAATAGCATTGAAGATGTTATTAGAAGTAATACCTTCTACCTCTAAGAGTAACATTGCAACGAGTAAAACTTGAGGTAACCAAAAACCTAAAATACAAAGAAAGAAAAAAATGCGTCCCCTAAATGTTAGAACCATTAAAAAATCTTTCCTCGAAACAAGTACTTGCCTATTCAAATCTATTTCTCCAGCAATTTATTTCAAGTCTTATAATCACTGAATTCTTAAAACAGCATTTTATTTTGTGTAATTTTTTTAGTTGCATTTTAGTTGAAATCAATAAAATAACTATGCGGCGAGTCAAGGACTTTGCCTTCGCTTGCAATATCATTTTAATTGAAATTTTCACTGTAACTTCATGCCAGACTGGCTAACAACCATGACTTCATTGTCTGTCGTTTCTTGAATGGCTACCCGGCGCACCATATTGTTTTGAAAGTAATTACTGTTAACAAAAACAGCAAATTCTCTGCTAAACTCTATTTGGAGTTTTTATAAATGAATTACAGAAGAAAGAATTGTGTGTTTAAACTAGTACATCGGTATTGAAATAAATAGTGGGATTGTCAACGGGATCTTGAGGTTTGATGTTACGTGCAAGTTGTGGTCAAAAGTTTCTTTTGTGAACAGGCAAAAATGGCTCTATTGTGCCATTCTTTTGATCACCGCAAAAGAACCGGACCATAAACCTGTATTTTCTCAAAAAACTTGCCCAACAATTTTAAAGGAAGTTCAAATTCCGTTGTTCAGATATTGTGGGAGCTCTTGACAAGGAGAAAAACTAAGGTTTTTTGGCATCAAAAGGATGGAAAACCAATTCTGGTGCAAATAAATTTCCATTATTACGACAACATTGTGAAATCTTCAACACCTCACTAACTAACAACAAAAAGATTTCTTTGATGACTTGGCCCAACTGAATGATTTAACATTTTAACTTGTTATGCAATTATGGAAAAAAGTTTTTCTATTGTGTTCACGGCTGGACCATTAACAAAAGCAAAAAAAAAAAAAAAAAAAAAAAAAAAATCGACATTTCATGGTTGCTAACCCAAATTTGTAAAACACTTCCCTCCTTCTTTTGGAAGGTTAATTTTGAAGATTTAGAATAGTTCTGTTTAATTGTCATTAACTAACGAATTTGCTTTTAATTTCAGTTAAAGCCCGCCTGTCCACAGGCAGTGAATATTGCCAGACAAACCAAGATGAGAGTAACTAGGCTTTCTTTTGTGACGACAACGCAATGCCCCCAGGTACCTTTAAAATTGCTAATACCTTATTCATCGCATTCAAATGAGCGTTCGTTCGAAGCGAGTATCTTGGCAAAGATACCACATAAAAGAAACCCTAGCGCTTCCTTGCCTTTTACTAAAACATCCGGCGACTGATTAAGGGGAATAAGTGGGCAGTGAGTAAATTAGAAGGGTTTTATTTTCACTATTGACTATATATAACTTCAACAGAACTGGAGGTATCGCTTCTCAATACATGCAAAACAAAGCAAGAAACAAGAATAGAATCAAAAAAGATTGTTCGCAATTTTATTGAGATTTTTTGCTTTTCTTTTCTGATTCCTTTTTCATTAAAATTATCCTTGTCCAGCTGAAAATTTTATACACATGCAAACATGTAAATTTTATCCTGTTCAAGGAAGGAAGAAAAACAAAGCAAAAGCAATTCAAATAATAGGTGAAATATAAACTAGCTTGGACTCAGTACATCTCCCGTCTTTTTGGAGCTTTCTTTGCCATTATTCCCGAGTTTTTTTTTACAACGCTTTATACTTCAGACATTTCAATTTAGATAAATGATTTCTACGACATCCGCATCGCTAATGCATCCGAAAACCGTGTTCATACAAATCTCGATCGTTATCAGTGAATTTGACAAGATTTAGAGCTCTTGAAATAGTCCTAATCTAAGAATTATCCCACTTTCTCTCAAACATTCCTGTCAGACTTACATGGCCGCGAAGTTGTCCGTTAAGTCACATGCTGTGCCCTTAGACATAACACTGGATCTCTTGGATTTAACGCTAATTCGATTTGTTAAAAAGACAATTGCAAAGGATGATAAATTTGTACAAGTCTGTGTGTAAAAACAAATAGTCGTAATCTCATTCTTAATAAATACGGAGAGGTAAAAGACAATGAACTGAAAGTTTTGTCGGATATTCACGTTTAATGTTTGAACACGTTTAATGTTTGCACCACCACCTACACTCGTGTGTTTTATAAATGGAAGTTGTTTTGGCATCTGGTAAATAATAACATTACATTGTAGAACTGCTTGTAATTCAATTTCGGAAAGGAATTTATGTCCTCATGGTCTTACCCCAAGTCTAAGTTCTGTAGCAATTGGGTTAATAATATGGCTCGCTTCAGTGACAAACTTCAGCCAATTCATTACGTAACTAATAGAGCTATATGTTATAAAACGAACAAATAAGATCGACAAACAGGCTAATAAAATTATAATGATAAATTGGTAAAGCTATATAATCTTGTTGGTCAAATATTATTGACCAAGGGCTAAGCGCGGGTGCAAGATGTACGCACATATAATACAAATATGGCCGCAATTATTTCAAGCAATTTGAATTTTAAATTTATACTGGCTTTGAAAGCATGAAGTTAATCTTTCGGGAGAAGATAGCCATCGAAAGTAAGGTGGAAAAGTTTGAAAATGGAGCGATAAATGCGAACATAAAATGTTAATGCTTTTTGAAATTTGATTTACTGTAAAAAAAGATTAAATAACTCAATTCGAAGTGTTTTGTGAGAATTAACAATCAAAACCGAAACTCTGTGACTTCAATCTTATTACTTATATAATCAAAATTGTTTTCTCGGTAATATATTGAAAATGAATTTCAGACATTTTCTTATTCAAAAGTTGTTTTGAATAATAGTAATATTTGTTATTATTAAAGTTATAATTATTTTCAACAGAAAAATGGTAAGCAGCCATTAGTTCAAATATGTAGTACGCCATCTCAAGGCATTGTTTGTTAACGAAATTGAATCCGTCAGATTTATTCTTCGTAAACTCTCGAGTAGTATTACAGTAACTGAATAATCCTGAATTCTTTTGTGAGTTTGTTCCAGAATCTCGGAAAAATGATGTTTTCTTAATGCGTTCGACCAGACAGTGTTTTGAAAGGTTTTAAAATTCAGTGTTGTTTTTAGTTCTTGAGATGGAAATATGGGTGGTATGGATCCAGAGTCACAGAGTTATTTCCTGTTTGTTAACAATTTTTTTAAGAATAAGGAAATGAAGCTATTTTGAAAACATTGGGATGATCTATGGATTGAATTATGAAAAGGATAGATAGATCATGATAATAGCCATTCAGTTTATTCAAAATTGAAATCTAATTTTTATAAGTAAATTACTGAATTGAAGTACGTTGCTTTGTTACGTTTGATGCCATTTTTTTATTTTCCTCTTTTCCTTTTCAGTCTTACGTTCAGTTTTATTTGAATTAGCCTGGCAAGCAATCGCTTGCTTAAAGAGCATTTGAATCCAATTCTTTATTAAACAAAGAGACCAGTTCGCTCCGTTTTTCGATGACAAAGAACTTTTTCTCAAAGCCGAGTGCATGGAAGTGATAGGTGAGCTTTTGCATGTGAGGTGGTCGTTTTTGTCCCACGGAGGGAAAGCAGGAAGAGCAAACAGTCCCACGGAGATAGGAAGGAAAACCATCCAAGAACACTTACGGAAATCAACCAGCCCATAAACGAACTATTATCACAAGTGCCTATCAAATAAACCTCACAAAACTAGCAATATCATGTATGTATCGCATGATTGTTTGCCCAAGTGACTTCGTAAGTGACTAGGCTTTGCCAGAGAGTTATTTTATTGTAGTGCAGTTGAAATTGGATTTATCTTTAAATTGAAATTTTCTATTTCAAAATGGTCCTGTCTGATATGCTTGTAGGACACATTTAAGATGATGTCAACAATAAGGTCATCTGTAAAATAAACCTTAAATAATCCGAGTGCGATTGGTAAGGTAAAGATGAAGTTTTTAGAGATCCAAAATTATCATAGATTCCGCCTTCAAAAGAGGATTAAATTCTGTTGGACGTCTTCTTTTTCTTTTTCTTCTTTTTCTTTTTCTTTCTCTTTTTCTTTTCTTTTTTCTCTTTTTCTTTTTAGATAGAATTCTAAAATATTTAGGATAAAAGAACTCTGATCTGGAAAGAGAAAAAGAGTAAGAATGTTTTCGTGTCGGGGTCTATGAGTGAGGATTAGCTAAATGCAAGGAATGGGACCCTATAAGAAGCAAGAACGTAAACCATTGGTTTGTTAAGGATTATTCTATATATACTTGAGACGCTGTCTAGAGTGTAAATAAATAGCTACGAAACCATAAACTAGATCAGAAACGAGCCCAATCTTGTAGGTAAAAAGATGCTAAAAATCATTACAATTAGAACTACTAGTATTTGTAATTAAAATATGATCGTGTTTGTAACGAACGCTCTGAATATCAATGATATGAACTTTTATATCGTCGATTTCAGTTTCATATTATTTGGCTATTTTAGTTTTCGTTTTGGATTCAATTTATAAAATCTGAGAAAATGAAGTTTTCCTAGCAAGCCTGATAGCTTTATATCTATTTAAATCACACACGGTTTTCTTTTTGTTGAGGTTGTACAAAAATAAAATTAACAACAAAATAAGACTATTCTTATTTAATTTCTTTATTTGCCTAAAAAATGTACTCCTGCCTTCATTTCAAAACTTATAATTATTGTTTCAGATACGTATGACCGACAGCTATATATAATAATACGTGTTCCTGAAAGAAAACTTCCCTCTATTTTTTCTTTTTTATTTGAAGTTCAATTGATTGATATAAAATATCATAATTCACACACAAAGAAAGTACCCATTGTATTCAGAATTTGCCTTTTTTTTCCGATTCTGTTTTCTTTCTTCCGTTTTCAACTGCATTTTTTCACGGATATTTCTCCCCGGTTAGTTTGTTTTTCGTTGACAGATAACCGATATTTTCTTCTCTTTTCCGGCTATAAAGCAAAGAGAACGATTCCTGTGTACAAAAATAGCTAAAATCATATTAAGAAGAAATTTCCTCTCAAGCAGACTAGTTGTGAATTTAATTTTCAGTTAACTTCCACAGATTTGAGTGTGACCTTCAAATATCACACTCCCCAATAAAAATCTGTTTGAGTACGGCTTTGGTTTTGATTTAAAGCTAAGCAAACAAAAATACACCGCATAATTTGATTCTTTTATTAATAAAAGGAGTCAAGGGAGCTCTACGCATTCAGAATGGAACTTTTTAATTAGGTGCGCTAATTTTATGGCTATTTGTCAGTTCTATTGACATTTTAACCCAAGAGTCTTCGAGAGAAATCCTTCAAGTTATCAGTTACTTGAATACAGTGTAATAATGTTGTCTTGGAGTGTGTTTGCTTTAGAGTTTTTTTCCGTGTGTCGCCGTACAAACAATGAAACTCGATAACTGTTGGTAATAAGGTTCAAATCAACGTGGACAACTTTTATTACCATTTTTAGTGTACAATTGCCGTCATTTTCGAGCTCTGTTTTGCTCACTCATGTTAGCCTAGAAGACATATAAAATGCTCTTTAGCATTAGCTCTTTAGCAGCCCATAATGAAGTAAGGGAAGTGTGTAGAGTATGAACAAAATTCAAAATTCCATAAGGGTTTCAAGTTGATTAATTTTTGAATAGTTTACACACACTTTAGGTACACTGAGCAACAGATCATTCGAAACTGCAGTATACGGTGCTTCTTACGGCCCATAAAGCATTTTGTTCTGGCTTATTGCATCAAACGCATACAAGTGGCACCTTGGATGAACACAACAGTCATTATGAGACAATTCCATGATTAGAATGAAATAACGAGCTTTTGTACTTATGTAAAATGCCCCTCCACCTAAAGATGTATTTTGGGTAGGAAAGGGATAGATTGGGACCATTGAGATGGGAATTCGGATGGACAGGAATAGATGATAGCGATATAAATGAATGAATTGCGAATGCATGATTGAAAGAATGGGAATAGATGGTCGGAGGGATGGATAGAGGGAGGGAGGAAGGGAAGGAAGGAGGAAAGAAGGGAAGTAGGTAGGTAGGGATGGACAGAGGGAAGGAGAGAGGGAGGGATAGATGAATTGGATGAATAAATACGTGAATGGAGAGGTTATTGCTCTTCGGGTATAATTTGCTCTAAAGCGCCGAACAAATTGTAGTAGTAAAATATCATTAAAAAATAAAATATGCGAAACCACTGAAAAAATTGCATAAACTTATTTGTGACACCCAAGGGTGGCATAGAGAGGTTTCACAGAGCCATCCGAAACTCAATTATAGACTAACAAAGTAATATTCTTCCATGAGGAAAGAAGAGAAATTCTATACTCCGTATGTTCCTCTCATGAGGCAGGTACGGTTGCTTTTACTATGCACATCGATCCGCGCCGCCCCGTAATGCGCAAGGCAGCAGTTTCTGATGCTGCTCGCAGGTTTGGATATTTCAGGGAATTTTTGGTTACTTCATTTCCGTCACCCAACGACACCCACGGATTCTGCAAACCGCTTCAACTCCACCAATAAAAAACTTCACCAAAAACTAAAATGGACTTTGTCTTGATGATTATTAATTACGTTTTAACGTTCGATTTCGAGGAGGGGATAAAGACGATTCCTAAGGTGCTTTGCTAATACGGTACTAATATTGTTAATATTCCTTTTGTTATTGATGGGGGAATCATCCGAAGTGACAGCTTTACATTAAAGGCTTGAGCAGATAATCTGTTCTATATGAAATACTCAAAAGAAGAGCTCAAAGTTTAGTACCGATCTGCAAAATAGTTGGTGGGGTCTAAATGATGTTGGTAGACACTAACTCTATTGTTTTCATTTGTATTTATTGGTGGTTTTTATTACTTGGTCAAATTTTGTTCACGTGCTCGTTAAAAAGAAGTATGGGTGGTGTGTGCTGTTAATGCGCTGCCTGTTACCGTTGGGGTCGTGGGTTTGATTCCTGGACCTGTTATCTCATGTGAGTAGAGTTGTTTGTTGGTTCTTTCCTGTGCTTCGAGGGTTTTTCTCCGGTTTTCCTCCCTCCGCAAAAACCAACTTCTAAATTGCTATTCGATCTTTGGGCATTCACCTTACAGTTGTAGGTTGGAGCCAAGTTCTGCAGTGAATGACCCACGCTGTTTCATATAAACGAAAGCTTAATAGAAAATCTATTGTCCGGCTGCGTTTCTAGCGTGGTTGGTCCTTGTGGTGTAGTGGTTAACACATCGGACTAGTAAGCCGAAGACTTGGGGTTCGATTCCCGCCAGGGGCTTAATGTTATTTTTCTCTTTATTCTCTCTATCTATATACACACC
>WUAP02134018.1:0-27380 GCA_015163945.2 Stichodactyla helianthus
TATATTGTGTAGTACCATAAAATATCCATACCTCCCCCATGGAGGGGGATTGGAATTTCCAAGGGGTGGGGAGGGTACAGATTAAGACAGATTTAGCAAAAATGATCTGACCTAAAATAGAATGGTGCGAGTGCTGTTCTTTTTTATGCAGATGCCATCATCTTCTAGGTTCCAGCCTCATCAAGGTGTGAAAAAGCTACAAATGACATTCAGTTGAAGGTGTGATAAACAATGCAATCCTGCCATCCTTTTAGGGTTGTATCATCTTTGTTTAATCTGATTATTTACCTACCTGCACAGAAAGGGTGTTGGAATTTCAGAGGGTTGTGGATGACATGAAGTTCTCTCTTCAGGATCACAGGAGCTATGCTAGAAACAAAATCATCCTTTTTATAGAGTAGTTCTAGGAATCTGGAGGGAACTATTTCCCGATTTAAAAATAGCTTCATAAAATGTGTCTTTCCTGGCAGGTTGTTCAGATGGTGGAATTATGGTTTTCGATATTCCTGCTCGTGGAACTGGTGTCAAGCTCCAGGAAACACTTAGCACTCATGCTGTGTCTATTTGTGATCTGGTTGCCAAGGATACAAAAATGGTGTCAGCAGATGAAACAGGTCACATGATTGTATGGCAGGCAGGTGGCCACTTTACACAGCTCTCAAAGATAGATGGTTTTGGGTAAGTCATTTTGCATTCACTTATTCACTCTTCCAAACCCTCTAACTGTTCAGGAATCCTCTAGAACTGCGCTAGCAGAAACCCATCACTTGTCACATGGCCACAGGTAGGCCAGTAAGGGACCAGTCATTATTTATGGGGGGGCTGGTTCAAAAGCAGATGTGCCATGTTTGGTTTTTCCTGACCCCCCCTTTTTGTAATGCACAATTTGTTCTGACCCTCCCCCCCTTCCTACATACATCACCAATGTCCAATGACAATATATTTGCATACATTTCTATGGCCCCCCTTTTTCCTTGCATAAAAATTGGTGACCCCCCCCCCATTTTCACCAGCCCAACTGGTCCTTAATAAGCATAAATAATAAAATATGCATTTATACTTTTTATTTGTTTCTTTGTAGTTTTCCTTGTTCATCGCTTGCTATTTATAATGAATATATTATCGGAGGATATGGCACAGGACATATAAGAATATTTAACTTAGCTACTGGCAAGATTATAGTTGAGGTCTGTGCACATGCTCAGTGGATTAATGCTATAGATGTTGCTGAGGAATGTGGATTGGTACGTGTAGTCATTAAATTTTTATGCCTTTTGAAACAGGACTAATCTGGTAATGTAGTGTAAAAAAGATACTTCAAATTGATTTTCGAAATCCGTATATCATTTAGTGTGGTCTCTTCGCGTGATATAGTGTAATCTTGTTCCGTGATGCGTGAGCTATTAGTGGCCTACTGTACTGGTAATCTTGTTGTGTGATAAAAACGGTGTTAGTGGTATAAATGTGCGATCCAAGATGACCTTGTTTTGTAACGTGTGCGCTGTTAGTGATATATTGCGTGGCGTAATGTGACAGTGTTGCGTGATGCCTCCGGTACTGTGGTATACACCTATTTCAAAAATCGTTGTCGCAGCTGAAGGCAACAGTCAACACTCCAAGACTGCAAAGGATTTCGGTAATTTTTTCAAAATTAATTCCTCTAGAGCATATTTTGGCTGCATGCGTTTGTGATATATATTTTTGGCAAGCTGCAGTGGTAGTTCAGGTGTTAAACCGGATATTTTGGAAAATACCATTACTGCAAACATGATTTATGAGAAAAATTACCGAAATTCCTTGCGGCCTTGGAGTGTTGACTGTTCGGCTGCGACAACGATTTTTGAAATAGGTGTATATTGAAATCTATGTCATTACGAAGTGTAACGTAGTACGTGGGGCGGATCTACGATTTGGGGTAGGGGGTAGGGGGGTCCACACACACAAAAAAAATCGAAATTCAACTTGAAAAAAATGAAAGTGTAAAATTTTGAAAAATATTTTTTTAAATAGAACACGATGTTCCAGGGTAAGAAGGGGGGATCACGGGCACCCTGTGACCACCCCCCCTGGATCCGCCACAGTAGTGTTGTAATCTTTTGACATGAAGGCGTGTCATAGTAGTAGCGGTATATCGTGTTTCATTTTTAGTTCGCTTTTTCAGTTTTGTTTTATTCCCAGAGAATGAAAGAGGGAGGTTTTTTGAATAGAGCGCATTTCGTATGACTGGGAAATGAACCATGCGACAAAATGTAGCGGTACCATGGCCGTTCCGTTTTCAGTTTAACGTAGCCATGACTACGCGTAGTTATTGGTTGATTTCTTGGAAAACAATGGAAAGCCATTTCAGTGTTACTGCATACGGTCCCGTGTACGTGCTGCAAGTCGGTACGGTACGTTTCCCACTCATACGATACCCATTCTTGTGGAAAGCCATTTCAGTGTTACTGTACATCGTACCGTGTACGTGCTGAAAGTTAGTACCATACGTTTCCACTCAAACGAAAACCCTTTTATCTTGCAAATCTGTTATCTTTCTCAAAGGAAACGTACTGTCCAATCTTTGGCTAACATTTCTATTTTAAATTCAAAACAAATGAACTGACCATGACAAAACCGCGACAGAAGCCGGAAAAAATCTAGACTTGATTTACACAACCGTTACCAGGCAGCCGTTACCATGAGGGCATGTTCTGTACAGTACAGCGTCTTTTTATTCTGCCCACACGTTTTTTTCTGTGAAATTTGCTTATTAATGAGCTAATTTTTCCTTGTCTTCCTACAGGTGCTCTCCGTATCAGAAGATACCTTTGTTCGAGTATGGCAGTTCACTGGCGGTGACAACCCCAAGGTGGGTAGATTTTTGAATGAAGTTTTTCCAGTACTTCCTCTAGGAAAAGTTCTCGTTCAGCTTGTCAGTTGTAGTGTATCAGTCATACATCATTCTAGACCTTGGTTTACTT
Organism: Stichodactyla helianthus; assembly: GCA_015163945.2. Classification (NCBI taxonomy): domain Eukaryota; kingdom Metazoa; phylum Cnidaria; class Anthozoa; order Actiniaria; family Stichodactylidae; genus Stichodactyla; species Stichodactyla helianthus. The sequence continues at coordinate 2,961 of WUAP02134018.1, forward strand.
GTGTCATATTGAGTGGATAGCAGCAGGCTCGTCTTAAGTCGTCCGTAATTAAAAGCTAGAAAGAAAAACAAATGAATTAACAAATAGGGTGTTGTGCCGGAAGACTTGTAGGTAGGGTGCTCTTATGCACGTCTTGGCTGCGAGTTGCGTGGTAAAGCAAAGAAAGACGATTTCAAACAACTTCAAAGGATTTTATTTTGCGAAGAACTATGGTCGTATTTCGTGGTCAAGTCTTGGTGGTTTATTTTGACTCTTGCCTAGATTTCGCTAGTTTTTAAGAGTCTGTGGCTCTGGTTTATGGGTTGTGGTTGTGTAAAGGTCACTTTGTCTTGTTTTTTTTTGAAAGATTTTGTAATTTGTTTTGTGCTGATTTGTTTCGTGGTGTTGTCTAAGTCGATAAGGCCTCCTCTTCAACGTGTCAGACGCTAGGTTCTGGCGCTACACATAAATCCTGAATACAAGGTTATTGTTTTAAAAAGAGCAGTTTTCTAAATTATGCGTTTTTTTGACGTTCATTGTCACGAATGTAGATGGCTTAGGAGATCGAAATGAGTTTAGGAGGATAATGATACTGGTAAAACCGATTAGTGCGATGATAATAGTAGTGTTTGGTCCTTGTTGTCATAGCAACGGTGATGAGTTTTTAGGCTTCATTCTCGAGTAAGTCCACCCCTATCAATTGTCTGTTTTTCATCATACATCACTACAGACATCTTTCTTCCCCTAAAGACATCAAATATTTAAGTTTTTTCGTTCCAAAATCATCATCATCCCTTTGGCTTGTCCTACAGTACAATTTTGAGTTTTAATGTTTTCTTCCTAGGTTGAGATAAAGTTTCAGCAAGCCATCCCTGACACACAGCTGTCTGGAGGCAAGTTTTTGGATCCCCAAGGTCAAAGCTTTGGCCTGACTGGGTACGACCTCACCGAAGTGTCCGTCTTCTCAAAGAAGTAATGATAAGAGAAAAGTCACGAAATGAGTGACGTAGCATGACAAATCTATGAAGAAAAGACGAAACAGAAACAAGGAAAAACATAAAACATTATAACTCGTCTGATCTGAATGTTTTTCAACAACTAGAAAATTATCTGTATTTATGAGCGAGAAATGGGGGAACAGTCAGATAATAGAACAACAACAACAACAAAAAAAGATTATTAACATATAATAAATTTGGTCCTGGACGGCCTTGGCTGTTGCGTACTGCCCGCGAAGAAAAACCCAAAGAACGACCCGCACTTTTTAGTTGTTTTGTTTATAGCTCTTAGGATATCACCTAGATATGTTTGACTTAGTCCGAGGTGACAAAGCTATTTTGTCAATGGCAGGGTGAAAAAAAAAAAAAAATAGCGAATAAAATGAAGGGAATATAACAAAAGTATTATGCTGCAAGTTAGTTCCGTTCAAGCTTGGATTCAAAAACTGGTTCCAAAACTTTGTTTACCCATAAATACCTCACATTTACAGCTCACACAAGCCTGATTTAAGCTAAAATTGAGTTCGAAATTAGTTCTTTTATTTTAATTATTTATCAAAATTATCAATTCATTTTATAATCCAAGAAGTGTCGTAGTTTTGAAATGGGGATCTGTTGTTTTTAAAGTCGCGGCATCGGGTCGCTTGATTTCGTCACTAAAAATTAACCCAAAACATATTCCAAAAATCTTTCGGTATTTTTTTCTCTCTCAAGTTTTACTAAAATGAAAGAGAGAAAACACTGATGGATTGAGCAAAAACGATATCAATATTTCTAAAAGATTAGCGTATTTTAAGTAGCTGATATCAGGACAATTTCCTAACCACATGCACTACGTATACTCGAAAAATCACGCCTTCAGTTCAGTGATTCCGTAAACAGAGCGCTCAAGGAAGTAAAATGTTGCTACCTGTTTCATTAAAAAAATGTGTTAAATTGACGTTGACCTCTCGAAAAAGAGTTTGTCGGAAATTATTGTTTGAGAGGAAAGAACAGAATGTCAAGCAGAAAAACAAGGGAAGATATTTTTTATTTCACTCTGAATGATTGTGGCCAAGAAAAACATGACAAATTCAAGGGCTAGAGGAAGAAAAGTATGAAATCTATAGCGAAAATTAAATCGAAAAAAAGACCCAAAAGGTTGTACAGATGATTTAATCCTTTTTTTAATCTTTTTTCCCTCTTTCAACACAATGGGCACAAAGTTTATTTATTCAATTTTTCACCCCTCGCTAAGAATGATCCGGAATATTTATTTTCCCGCTTACCTCCTATTGGTTCAGAGTGGACCAATGAGGATCGAGCAAATAACAAACACTGGTCGGTCACGACGCGGGTGGGCTGTGAGTTGGACTCTCAGCTTTTAGGGCGCTTGATTTTACCAAGCTACGACACGGTCTAAGGGAGCTGAATTTTAGCCCGAAATGGAGAAAAACTATCCCTTTGATTAGGCGAAATTGAATGGTGCCACTCAAAGGTGAGATCTGCTGAGCATTGAGAGCGATAGCCTTTCAAATGGCGCCAAGCGATTGGCTAACAACCCTCTACTTGTTGATAGCTGATGTCGAAATCCGAGTTTACAGCGATCGAAAGGTCTATGTTTGCATTGTTTTCTGGGAGTTTAATGGCCTCGTGGGTTCTTTGAACGTCCATTTTTGAGCTACTATGAAAGCTTTGCTCCTGTAGAAGCTACAAGCTTATGCTTTGCCTTCATATTCCACTGTCCATGGAAGTGCCTTAGAGATCTCGCGACCAACGTCGGCAAAAATTGACTTTAAATTTTGATCTGTGCTGCACGCGTCTTCTTCTTGATCGCCGTAAAATGTCTTACTACAGAAATTGGCAGAGAGAGAGGTCGTTTTTCGGGGATTCCAAATTCAGGTTCGGAGCAGTTATACTTTGGCTATTTGTGGCCGAAATATTTGGCCGGGGACAAGGCTGCTTCGAATGCGCAGTTCAGTATGCGTGGGGGTTACTGGAGCTCTTTGTCATTCTAATGAGATCTTTTGTTGTCTTTCCACCGCTCGCTTTATTCAGATTCAAGAAAGACCTTTGGTTGAGCCCGAGCCGCTTTAAAGACTACAATTACAAGAACGAGGAGTATTCCTGGGAAGTTTTAAAGCTTCCAGGATCTAGCATTGTGGACACCAAAACGGCAGACGCACGCTCTTGGAGAATGCCTAGCATACCTCTTCCTAGTCCGAATTATTCGACGGGGTAATATATATTATGGATACCTTGTAAGATTCTCTTCTTTCTTTCACTCTTTAATGACTAAATGCACCTAATACCCATCACAATTCTCTCCGTTTTCTCCAGTCTAAGCCTCGGCCTAATATAGGTCCTTGAAATTAAGCCGAATGCTTGATCAAGCGTTCGAGAAATGTACAACGTTCGAATGTGTCAGTTTCGAAGGCTGATAGATTTGTTCTTGTTTGTTTCAGGCGCCATACCCCTTATTATACACACCCAGATATTCGGATATACGAGCTTAACAGACGCTTACAGCAGAGGACAGAGGTGGGTAGACCTTTTGCTTGACTTAGTTGAGATCTTTGTGGCTGTAACCGCAGTCCCATCTCACCTCATCTTGTGATATTGTTTATGTTTATAGCATGGGGACTTTCGCTTGACGATAGAACGACCGAGTATTAACGTTAAAATAATCGTTCATCATCGGCGGCACTATATCTTTTAGCCCCTTCCTTGGGATAGAGTGGAAACGAAGGACTTTGTTTGAAACAATACTTGGCTTTTACTCTAAATATATAGCTTTCCTTTCGACTGTGAGCATGGGAGCATGATTTTGAAAGCTCACAGTTCGTGCCTGTCTTCGAAGACGAGTACCTTTGTGCTGTGCACCTGTTGTTCAGTGCGATTCATAGTCTCACAACAAATTCCCTCGTAAATGGAATCTCCTATTGATTGTCAGTGTGGAGAAAGAAAGTCGTAATAGTCAGTGTGTTGGGTGTCTAGTGATCTGTAGTCATTGTACGTTCTTGATTTGAAAACAGAATTAGGAAACAGAAGAGCAAAACAACTAGGGCAGGTGCTTTGAAAACGAATAGTATATTCTTACCCTTTATTTATCCCTTTCGTTTCTTCTCCCATCTTCTCGTTCTATTGACTTCAGAAATCGGTTTTGACAGAGGAAAAGCTTACTGAATCAGACAATTGAGTATTCTTAAATGTTGCATCTCGGTGATTCCAAAGTTAGAAGAACAAATTAGCTTTTTTGTCTCCTTCGTCCTGTGCTTCTTATTGGGTATTGTGTATGTGTTTCCTATCTATTTTTTCGACTACTGGACGATTCCACTGTCAGACAAGATCCTTAGTATTTGGACTATCAAAGAGCACAAATTCAGCAGAATATTTGGGCATTATTCTTGAGTGTTCATTTGACTTCGTTGAGACAGTATTAAAATCAAGGATGCTGTGATGGCTATTTATCTATGTATGAAGCAACAATCGGCCATCTGCATGCTTTAAAAGACTCTTAGTACTTGGCTTCTGTTATTTGAATTCTAATGACTGTATTCCTTATACAAAACAACTGCCAGCTGTTTTCCTAGGTTTCAAAGGTTTTTTTTCCTCTCTACACATGCCTCCAAAAATGGGAACCCTCTGCTTCAGTTTTGTCCTGATACTTCAAGACCTATCATTCTCACAATCCAGGCTTTCATTCAGCATTATTTGATTCACTTTGTTGAAGGAAAAATAACTTTTATTTCACCCTTTTTACCAAAAAAAAAAAAAAATCACACTGAAAATAATCATCATTTTCCCCTCTGTTGAATCTTATGACTTGGAATGATTTTTTACAATTCATTATTCTAAGTTTATACTATTTTTGTGCCAGTACTGTCTTTTTCAAAGCATAAATTTTATATTTGTTATTTTCAGACCTTACTGGGTAAAAGCCATGCACAATGTCACATCTCCAGCCTTAAATCCTCTTAAAACATTCAAAGAATTCCAAAGTACCGAGAACTTCCCCTCCCAAATTTGACATTTCAGGAGCCAAACCAAAACACACATTTCAAAATAAGACAGTTCAACATAAAGGAATGTTACTAGTGCTATATTAAGGATAGAAGGTCAGGGGTAGACCAAGATAAGAAGGAAAATCAGAGATGATGCTTTGAAGAAGCCAAAAAGTTACCCAATGGAGACCAGTAAATTTAAGAGAATAGTTTCCCAAATGGAAGTCTTAAGGCTTAACTTATTCTATTATTTCAAAGCATTAGAGGACTGCAAGCCAAAAAACTTATGTTTTTATGTAGTAAAATTATTGCAATAAAATGATAAAATTTATAGACTTCAGGAGATGATTATAAAGGTCATAAGTTGTTTATAAAAGAGAAATGGGTTGCTAGTAAGTTTTTTTGGAATAATTTTTCCACAATTTTAAATATGTTGTTCTGCTGCTTGTCATCTCCTTGAATTCTAGTATCTTTATTTTTGATTTTATACCAGAACAATAAAATCATCTTCTTTCCAGGATATCTACCTGGATACACAATTTGTCTCCAATTTTGTTTAACATTTAGTTGTAAACATTCTTTTTAAATTGGTAGAGAAAATGTTAAACTGTTCTGGTTTCCATGATATCTTGTGTGGGCAGATTCCTGTCAAAATTTTCTGGCTCACACAGTTAACTTTGTCATGCTCTTATAGTCTTATTATCCAGGGTGATATTCTCAAAAAATAGTATAGCATAAGCTGGCTATCATTTAACTTTCAATCAAGTTCTGATGTTTTGGGTTTTCATAGCTGTTCTTCCTCCTTTGGTAGCTCAATCTTTCATGCAGGTTATAAATATTTAAGAAAAAGCTGGAGGACAAATAAAAAGAAGTAACTAGTTACAGACCAGACAATAGTATTACCCTTCATAATTCTTTCAATTACTACAGCATTAGTTTGTGTGTTTTATCTCCAGGAAAGTGATAATCTGTGGTGGGATAGCTTTGTAACAGAATTTTTTGAAGAAGATGCAACTTTAACACTTAACTTTTGTCAAGAAGATGGACCTAAAAGATATAGTGAGTATAGTGAGAACTTAGTATAAATTAGCAGGGCACAGAAATGGGAATTTCAATAAGCTAAAACACTTGGCTATGTACTTAAATTGCTGGCTTTTATTGTTTGCCCCTTTTTCTGTGATCTCTTCTTTTCAAGATGTCCAAAAGTTATAACACTCCTTTCTCCAGTAACCTTCCTATACCACCAGCAGAAAATTGCTTCTATTTTTGATGCTTTGCTATAGACTCCTTGCTGTAATTCCCAAAGCAGTTTAATTTGGAGAACAAAAAAAACATTCTTCAATTCTCAGGAGGATATAAATCCATTGTTTTGTCCTCCAAATTAAACTACTTTGGGAATTAATGGAAGGGGTCTATCAATTCATGTAAGATTCCTTTTTCTAGTTGTTATGCATATGTCATCTTTCTTAGGGATAAGAAGTCAAATTTCCCTTTTTTGAATTCCAATTTTGACTTACCATTCATTGGCATAGGAGGTTTTATTTCCATTTGTGGGGAAGGGAAAAGGGCTCACCTATATAAGGGGCCAGGGGTTCTTGGGGAGACTAAAAATAACCCCTAAAAGGTACCCAAGCCTTGTCCTAGAGGGCACAGCAAAAATTATTTTTTTTATCCTTAAGATATATACCAACTCTTAACAATCATTAGTCATTTTATAGGCAATAAATTCATTAAGTTGCAGAATATTGAATGTATTTGTATTTCTTACTCATGTGATTCACTTTTTTCTAATCAATAGCTATTGGCAGAACTCTTATACCTCGATATTTCAGAAGTATATTTGAGGGTGGTGTTACAGAATTGTATTACCATCTCTTACAACCTAAAGAATCCTATCATAATACTACTATAACATTAGACTGTGATAATACGACGATGGTGACAAGTCACATAAAACCATTTTATACTAAGGTATGCTTGTAACCTAAAAATGAGGGCAATTTCTTTTTTTGGGGGGTGGAAATAGGATTAGGTGGCTGGCGGCTGGAGGTTCCAGATAAGTCAACCTCAGGGACTGGTCAATATTTACGGAAAAACTATTTATAATGAACATATATAATGTTTAATGTCCAGTTCCAGTCATAATTTTATTTTACATAATTTTATATAGTTTAAGTAATATATACAACATGAGCAGCTGTGTTGTATCAGAATTTACAACACGAGCCGAAGGTGAGTGATTGTAAATCTGATACGACACAGATGTGAATGTTGTAGATTACTTGTACAACATCCAGGTGTACGCTCTCATATTCTACTGATTTTTTTCGAAATGAATCAAGTTTGGCTGAGAAAATCCAAGTTAATGTTTATGCAAATGAAGAGAGTTTTGTATCTGAATTTACAACATCCTCCATGGTCCCTGATTTCTATTGTGTTTTGCTCATTAATTATTTAGGAGTTGTACAATGTTTTTTAAAATATTTTAAAATATTTTTTATTTATTTTTCAATCTATTTATTTTATACAGGACCCATATTGATAGCAGTTTTTTATAACTGAAATGGTTATCCTGTCAAAACATGTTAAATTATTATTATTATTATTATTATTATTATTATTATTTATTATTTATTATTATTTATTATTATGGGGGAGGGGGGGAGAGCTGGTGCTAATGACAAATGTAATGCTCAATTTTTACTAGGCCCCCCTTTATAGACAACTCAATTTATACTGCCCCCCCTGCCCCCACACACACATGTATTTTTGTTGTTGCTGTTTGTTGCACAAAATTTTTTGCTTCCCCCTTTTTCCCTGCACAAAAATATGTGAGACCCCCTCTATTTCCACCAGGATGAGCCTCCCCCCCCTGTAAATAATAAACAGTCCCTTATAAGATGGTATTTTACAGGGGCTGTGGAGAGGAAGGGGCTACAGGGGCTATAGCCCCAACTTTTTATGAGAATGACATTCTTTACTATCGAGCAGTAAGGATTTACTAAACTAACCTTCCACTTTCAGAACTGCTCAGTGATCCCTGGTTTATGTATTTGTTTAAAAGGGATTCCCATTTTTTGTATCTTTTGCCCTCTAAATCTCTTTTATCTCCCGCTTCCCCAATTAAAAAATTTAGACTGCTGTTTAGTTTATAGACAAAAATCTTAGGTTACACATACCCACACATTTGGGCAGATTAAAAAAGAATAAAAAAACAAAATAAGATGAAATCATTTTTAGTTTTCTTAACATCATACTCTTCTAAATGTTATTTGTTGAAGTAAATTCTCAAATCTCTCTTTTTCAGGTCTGTACAGAAGGAAGATTAATTTTAGAGTTTACTTTTGATGATATTATGAGAATACGCAACTGGCACTTTACAGTGCGACAACACAGAGAAATGGTCCCTCGTAACTTAGTGGTGATGCAAGAACCTGCAATGCTGGAACAAGTTGCAAAGAATGTAACAAGAAATGGAATGACAAACTTTACTCTAAACTACTTACGGGTAAGGCTTATGACAAGGATTCATGACAAGGATACGTAGTTTTTAATTTTAATAGTTGTTAATTGTTCATATTTATAAGTTAACTTGGCATGTTCAGAGTGTGTGTTCCATACTAGTACATCTGTGAAACAAAACCAAAGATGTATTTTCTAATTGCATCTATTTTGTACAAAATAGTGGATATTACTGGAGCCGGATGCTGTGAACAAAAGCAAATACCTCTACACATCTTTGTTCACTTCATACCTGAGTAAATGACACATTCTTAGTTAGTTGACAACTAGTTGATAACTAAATACTTTTAAGCGCTACATAGCTAGTAATTGTTTTACAGATGTGGTAAAACAATTACTGTTTTGACCATCCATTCACCAAACATAGATTTTCAGCATTGAGAAGTCATGAAGTGTCAACAGAGCTTTGAATTCACTTTTTTGCTCTACAGCTATGTGTAATTTTAGAACCCATGCAAGAGCTGATGTCCAGGCACAAAACATACAATATGAGCCCAAGAGGTGAGATTTTGGGATCCTGTAGGGAGGGGGTTACTGCAAAACTGAATGCAGGGAAAATGAAATGAAAACTGAAAAAAAAGCATTGAAGCTTTACAGTCAAAGGACATGAAGCGTGCCCCCCTAGACTGCATTAATTATTTCATTATTCAAATATTGAGTTGATTTTTCACTTTGAATTTTCATTAATAAAACGGAAGACTTGTGAATTCAAAATTGATTTTCTACTTGAATTTCATACTGGCCTTTCTGTGGAGTTTTCCTACCTATTTATGGCACTCAATGAAGAATCCAGTCAAAATGCGAGTAGAAAATAGATTTTGAAGTTTGGAGTCTTCAAATTTATTAATGAAAACTCAGGTTGAATAATCAACTCAATATTCAAATAATGAAATCATCAATGGAATCTAGAGGGGCACACTTCATGTCCTTTGACTGTAAGAATTTGAAAATGTTGCAATACCACAAGGTAAAAAATCCCATATTATTTGTCTTTAGGGGGATATTGTTTATTCACTGGTTTCTTATTCTGGACTTTGAGGGGCACTTTGCATAAATACAATAGCTTGTTATCCTTCACTGTACATGAAAACTATTGTGTTTGTACAAAGTACTCCTCAAATTTGATGCAAATAAACCAAAATGAAAATGAAAGACAGCAGCATATATGTTAAAAGAATGTAAAATGGCAGTGTCATTCATTCATTCATTTATTCGAAAAAGCTGTAAGAGCTAGGGAAATTAATTAATAAATAATGAGTTTGGTCTACTAGCTCTCTCACGTTGGATGCTTAGCATGGTATTAAATATGAGCAAAGATTATTGAATTATCTTGTATGGACTCCCATTAGTGTAAAGACAGCATTACTGCAATTCTCATCTTTCTGGAACTCGGACATCTCAACAGTTTGTTGTGAAATTGTTTTTTTTGCTGCCATCAATCAAAAATAATCAGTCTGTAGCTTTTATATTTTTGACTGGCAGCAGTGAAAAACCAAATTCATACAGGCAGCTTGCAACTACCCAGTTCAAAGAATATTGAGAATTGCAGTGATGTAATAGGTATATATAATTCGTATATATATAATTCATTGTAAGCAATCATATTCTTTCTACTGAAGATGGCAAACGTCTTGCTGAAACATGTTTAGATTAAACAGTATAATCATTTATTTGAAATGTCTAAGTTTACTTGTGCTCACAAGACCTTTTGGAAATAATGAAGAAATATTGCACACAGTTTAGAATTCTTTATCAGTATAAAAATGTCCAAAGAAGCTGTCAAGGTTCACAACTTCAGTAAAGTTAATTGTTTACTTTATTCATAATATGGTGTTATTATTTGTGTATTTCTTACACATTATTGACAACTTACAAGTAATTTTTTGTTGTTAAGATTGCCTTAAATCAACACTGTTTCAAAGATGGCAAAGAATGTGTGCACCGCCAGGTTTGTACTCCATGTGTTATGAATCCAGGCCTTGCTAAGGCTGCATTCATTATGTATGGCTTAGAGGGGGGCAGGTGAAATTCAGGGGCATCTGAAAATTTTCTCATCAATTAATGGGGGGATTTCAGGTTTTTTGGACATTGAGGGGGGTGCAAAATTTTATTAAAGCCTACCCTGGGGGGATACATGAGTTTTTCTTATTACAAGGGAAGGATCTTAAAATTTTCCAAGTATATAAAAATTTCACCTGCTCCCCCCCCCCCCCCAGCCATACATAATGAATGCAGCCTAAAGTTGTAGGAAATTGCTTGTTTACACAGGACAAGTTTCAGGACTAGCTAAATGTATAGCAATCAAGATAGGTTGTCCAAATTTTTAAAAGTAAAGAGTGGCCCTCTCAAAAAACTGTCTAGATAGGTGGCAAAGTAAAAGAAAAGAAATTTCCCAACTTTGGCTGAAATAAGAATCTTGATAAGATATTGAAATACAAAAAAAATGATGAGGTTGACCAAATTTTTTTAAAAGCTGTAGGGAGACCATTTGGGTTTTATCATTTTAAGACTGCTTTTCATGAACTGAAAACAGCCTGCTATTCCGACAATATTATCAAAGGGCCTATTAATGATGATCAAGCGTTGTCTTGGAGGAGGATTTTTAAACCCCTTGGGGGGATGGGTATGGATGACAAAATCTATTAAGCTTTCATTGTTATGAAACAACGTGGGTCATTCGCAGTGAGGCTCCAATCTAAGGTGAATGCCCAAAAAGACCGAATTGGAATTTAGAAGTTGTTTTTTATGGAGGGAGGAAAACTGTAGAACCCAGAGAAAAACCTTCAAAGTACAGGAGAGAACCAACAACTAACTCTACTCACATGAGATAGCAGGTTGAATTGAACTGGAGACCCCAGCGGCAAGAGGCAGTGCATTAACAGCGCACACCACCCATGCTTCTCCTGTGCACAGGAGTAAGCCCTACTCACAGGTTTGGATTGGTTAAACATAAACAAAGTTGGTGATGATTTTTATTTTTATTTTTCCCTTAGAATATGGTCAAGCAGAAATAATGTGGCCACCCACAGCTACTACCCCAGGTACACCCACTAAAGGTAAGGATTAATAGACTTTTTCTGATATGCACTTCACATTCTGGATTAGTCAGTTGCAAAGAAAAAACCTCAATCATTCTCCAGATATTTAAAAAGACATCTTCTAATAGTAATGCTAATTGATAATGCTAATTGATCTTGCCCATATTGATGCAAAATTTTTTTATTCTATGGTCTTTGACTTTGCAGTTTCCATGTGCTTTTGCCCAAAATTTCCTTGTTTTAAAGTGCCAGCATCTTGGAAAACGATTAGCATATTTTATCATTAGTCTCTTACTGCAGTGGGATTTTAATTTATCTCTAGAAACCAGTCGTCCTACAAGAACAAGAAGAAAACGAAAATCCTCCTCCACCCCAAATGCATCTACGCCAACATCCTCTGGAAACAGCACATCAAAGAAAAAATCTCCTACTGCTACAAACTTTAACTTGGCCAGTCAAGATGTGATGGTTGTTGGGGAACCATCTCTCATGGGTGGCGAATTTGGGGATGAAGATGAACGACTGATTACACGGTAAATAAATCTCTTTGACTATCTGTCCAATTAAAAAACTAATTATTTCTTAAGGCCCATAGCAATTTGGTTGTGCAACTTGTGCTGCATTTTCAGTGGCAAATTTATCGCAACCTGAATCATACATGTTTGCACTAAATTTCAAATATGTTTGAATAGGTGGCGACTTTTGTGTGATCTGTCACTGTTAAATCATTTTAGAATTGCAGCTCAAGTTGTGCAACAAAATTGCTAGTGTAAATGGGCCTTGATATTGGCAGCTCGTGGTAGCTTTATTTATTTATATCAAATTGCAAGGAAGTTGAGAATGATTTTTACAATAACTATGCTAGTTAGGAACTGTTCATTAATTAGAGGGGGGCTGGTGCAAATAGTGGGGTGGTTTAAGCATTTTTAGGCTCCACAAAAGGTGGGTCTAAGAGAGACAATGGGAAATTTAGGGGGAGGGGTCACCAAAATTCATGCAAGTAAAACTCAAATTGCACCAGTCCCCCACCTCTAATTATTGACTGGTCCCTTAGGGAGCGGTCATTATTTATGGTGGGGTTAGGGATTTGGTGATTTCTTGAATCAAATTCCTAAATTTTCGTAACCCCTCCCTTGCCTTGACCCCTTCTTCTTAGGTTTGACAAAATATGTAACCCCTTCTCCTCCATAACTAGACTGCACCAAATATGAATGCTGTATATTTGACAGCTTTAATATAATTGTAGCACATACAATAACAGCCACTATAAAACAGCACTTAAACTATTAACTGGGATACTTAGTTTACAGTACATTTTTGTGATGAATAAATCAATAACATCAATTTATCTTTGAAAAATGCAGTAGATAAAAGAAATATGTTACCTATTAAATGAATGATCTACTCCCAATGTGACGTGTTGAAAATCTTTCTTTTACCACTTTATTTTTCTCATGACCCTTCTTTCAATTGCCCAGGAAAATAAGTAACCCCTCCTTCAGAAGCCTCCAAAATGTCATAACCCCTCCTCAAAATCACTGGCCCCCTGCCCCAACATAAATAATAACCGCAACCTAAAATGGCACTGTGTGGGCATGTGCAGGCTCTGGTTGTCTTATGCTGCTACTATTTCTGCACCATTCACATTCAGAACTTGATACATTTTATGCATGCAGGGGCAGATCCAGGATTTTTTGAAACAGGGGGTTGTATGATGGCAATGAAAGTAAAGCCTAATTCTGGTTAGCTGTCATTTTCTTACCAAATCTTGCTAGCCTTTGTTTGCTACCAAACAAAAAGAAAGAAAGGGCCCCTAGCGTTTCAACACATATTTTTCAACTACAGGAACTGCTTTATGTATAGTGCCATAGTACTGCTTTATGAGTATCTCAAGTAAAAAAACATTGAAAACAAATCAGAATATTTTTATTAATCATTGTATTCAAGAAAAAATCCAAATTCTCATGAGGGTTTGCAACCCCTCAACCATTCCCCTGGATCTGCCCCTGGCATGCTAAGTAAAACGGAATGAGGGCCACAGGTTTATTATCTTATAAAGCTATTAAGTTCTACACTCCCAAAACAAGAAGTGTTTGTTAGTTTAATGTTTCTTTTATCAGCTACCATCCTTAAATAAGATATTATGCCATAGATTATCAAGTGGTTTTGTTTGTTTGGCTTCAAAAATCATTAAAAAGCAAGATTTTATCTGCTTCTTTCCTTCATTATTTTGGCTTGTGCTTACTTTATTATTAACATAATTAAGTTTAACTTATAACAACTTGAGTTCTATGGCACTTATGGCTGTTAAGGCCTACACTCACTAAGGGTTTTGAGTAAGGGTTTTCATGTAAAAAAAGGTTGTGGCAGGAGCAGAATTTTGCCCCTGGCTCACACTCCCTGATATTAAACCAGTTAAATATCAGTGAGCATGACCACACCATGCAGCAAGCTCCCACAGCATGCTCTCTTGTGTGTACTAGTTGTGCAAAATGACCCAGGAGCCTGCCCCTGGAGCAAAACCCTTAGTGTCTATGGACCTTTATGTGATGGCCAGGCTATGTTTGTTGCATGCTATGTAGATTTCATGTATGTGCGTGAAAAATCATGACATGTGGCACAATCATAGAGCACTAGTATTTGTCGACTTTTAACACCAATCACTGCACAGTTAGTGTGATAATCAGTGGATTGCATTTATAGCATAGCATAACAATGTTAACCACGTTTCCTCACACAATCTATGAAACTTCCTCTGTTGCTACTGTCAGTTGAGTCTACCTGTGCTCCATTAAATGTCATAGTTTTAGCCATCAAACTCCAAAGTTTAGACCATCCAACTTCAATATTTCTCCCGCCTTCTTAAGTATGATTCTCTAAATAAATTCTAGACTTGATTCTGCATATTTTCTAAGACACGCCACTCCATGCTGAGTTTTTTCTGTATTTACTGGCAGCATGACTTTTGGAAAAATCATGGAACTAGGAGTTTGATGGTCTAAAACATGTTTCTGTCTTGACTCTCATGGGTATAGCAACACATGGTTGATCTTAAGTCATTTAAAACTTTTCACATGTTGATAATCATTGCTCAAATGATAAGGGTGTGGTCAGAGGAAAAATTAAAAGCTAAAAGTTTAATTTAAAATGAGTTGAAGCCTAACTAGCACAGCTAACCTAACAATAACAGTGCTAAAGATTAACAAGTTGAGAATTGGAAAGCAAATTTGTTAGAAAATATACTACAGTTTCTTAGTATATACTAGAACAATTGACATTACAGCCAATTAAATGGCACATGTTGTCACTCTCTTTGGCGGAGGCATGTATTGGTACTGCACAGGCTACGGAAGGTGTAGGGGCATGCAGGTAGTGCTGGCCCTACCAGAACCATCCTACCATTAATAATACAATATTGATAATAGCAGATTTACAAATAAGCACGGGGATCCTTTAAATTTTAGCTGTATGACTTTTAAGGGGGCTCTGCAGTCTAAGTACTACTCTAAGAAAGTGTATATTTTTCAGATGAAATCTGGTGATGTTTAAGCTTCAAACTTTAATGATAGTCTAGTTGTTATAAACTTATTTACTTACGAAATGCAACATTTTGCTTGTTTAATTTATTTCTGATAACCCTAATTTTTCAAAGCACTTTCTTGTTATTTCCACTCAATTAAGAACACAAAGTTTACTCACCAACTCTCTCTAAAGTGTTTTAGTAGTTTTTATGGTCAGGTGTAACTGTTTTCAAGGGCATTCCTGCATGTAGCAGTCATTTTTTGACTCTAAATCACCTAGTTTTTCTAAAATCTTTTTTCTATGCACATACAGTTGGGGTCTTGTTTCTCTTTTGTAAATCTCAATTTTTCCCAAAAAATGAATTGATATTCCATACATCAGTGATAATGCATGGTTTTTTTTTCAAGTGTAAAATGTAACCTGTAAATCATTTTAGGTCATCCAAAAAAAAGCATTTAAATTCATAGTTAAGATTAACCTGACAATTCCTTAATTACATAGAAAACAGGTCAGATATCCTAACCAGATATTTGCTTGTCAAATCTGACCACCACAGTTTCCTGATGTATTAACTTAATTTAAACAAGCCAGCATATAAAAATCCACTAAACTATGGAGTTAATTTTTCATGGTTAATAAATCTTATTAAAATTTAGATAATATTTTATTCTGTGACCAACTGCAAGCTGAGTGCATAACGTGTTATGGTTATGCTGTATGTTTTGAACGTTAATGTGTTGTCATGTTAACCTACCTAGTTTATTTACTGGGATTGACAAGCTGATAAAAAGACAAATTGAGACTATTTTTTGTTCTTGCAATCAGGCTGACCGACCTGTGAGTAAAGTATGGCCGTGTGAGTAAGTACACCAACCTTTCCCACATAAATGTATATGAAAGAACATGACGTTATAAGCATTTTTTA
This sequence comes from Stichodactyla helianthus, assembly GCA_015163945.2. Classification (NCBI taxonomy): domain Eukaryota; kingdom Metazoa; phylum Cnidaria; class Anthozoa; order Actiniaria; family Stichodactylidae; genus Stichodactyla; species Stichodactyla helianthus. Next base: position 18,928 of record WUAP02134018.1, read on the forward strand.
ATCCCTAATATTAACCAACTAAAGCACGGATGTGATCTTGCATGAATCATTTTCTAGCCATTATAATTTCCACTAACCAATATATTAACATGTGATCACTTGATTTTTATAAATAATTATTAAATTTAGGATTTATACTCTATAGGCTTGAAAAATGACAAAAATCTAAAATTTCCAGTTTTTTCGAAATATAGAAGTTTTTTTATAACATTAAACTTTTGGAAGAAATTTTAACACAAAAAATATGATAAAAATGTTGTTTAATCCTTCAGACTAAATTGATTTAATCTAACCATACTCTATCTGTTGTTAAATGAAAGCTACATGCAGATATTCCCTATTTATTTTTTGTCAAAAAATTTGAAACCTATTTTGCACCTGATTTATTTTTCTACTAGTCATGTGATCACATTCACACTTACTAACAACTAATAAGCTTTTTCTCTTGCTTCTGTTATTTTTTCCTTCAATCATTGTTACCATTTGCAAGCAACTGTCAAGCTACAATTTTGTCAGATTTTTCATGTTTGAAAGAAATAATTTTAAGAAATCATTGATATTCAGCTAGAGCCAAAAACAAAATTCCATATTAAGGTGCATTTAAGATAAACTTTTCACGTGCCAAATGAATTAGAAAGAAAAGATGATTAGCCAGTCTTCTGCAAGGTGATGAGATTTGGCCCATGTAATAACATCAACATCTGAACCAGGCCTAAGATTTACTTTAATGGTCCAGAATTTTTGAGATTCACTGGTTTCTTATTCTGGGTTTTGGGGGGCACTTTGCATAAATACAATAGCTTATCCTTCACTGCACATGAGAACTACTGAGTTTATGCAAAGTGCCCCTCAAATTTGATGCAAATGAGCCAAAAGGAAAGTGAAAGAAAGCAGCTTATAGGCTTTTTTTTAGCAAAAAAATGTTTACGATGGTTTCTTGCAAATGGTAGGAGCATTCCCAGCAAGCAAAAAAGTTGATGAACAGTTTTGATGCTCTGTTTTAGCCTTGAGAATGTCCAGTTCGATGCCTCGGCCAATGGGTTACGAGATGACAGGGAATGCAACAGTAGTCCCATGCGGGGCAGCCCTCGTACCAGAATCTGGCCGGCAGACACCAAGAAACCAAAACAAGAAAATAGCTCAAGTGAGTGAACTCACTGCTGTAGGTTGGCAAGTTATCTTACATTTTACTCTCTGGGCTGGCTGCATTATAAAGACTGTAACTATGGAAGATTAAGAAGACAGTTTCTTAAGGGAAGGACAAGGAAACAAAGTGAAGAAAAACAAAAAATTCTCAAAGAAAGTGCATTAATTTTTGTTTCCACCATTACATAATCTATTCAACAATTTTCATGAAAAAAAAAAGGTTTGTGCAATGTAACAAGCTTTTAAAGTTCTTAGACTCATGCTGTTGGTTTCCAACTGTCATATTGATGAACATGATTTGGTTTGACAAGTTGAACTCCATCAAAATTAGTTCAACAGTTGGCCCAGGATTGAAGAGAAAAAATAGTTCCAAACATGCAACACGGAGTAAGCACAGCTAATAAAGTTATGCAACAGAACACTGCATAAAACTACATTAAGTTTATCTAGATTAATATTATGCTAAAAGCAGAAGTAAAGAAGTACAGTAGTTAGCACACTGTCAAAAATATGGATTAACTCTAACATAAGTTACTTGTACAAAGTTTAATTTTTACCTGGAAGTTGTTCACTTAATCCACACCAAAAATTATTAATGTTTATACATAAAAATGTTTAGTCCATGTACTTTAGTATAGCAAGCTATATAAAGCTAAATTTAGCTCAATATCTTGTTAGAAATTATTAGAATAATCTACTGGAGTATGACAGTGAACAGGTGCTAATTTCAGATTTGATTTGAGTTCAGAAATTATAAATCTTAGTCTTATTAAAACCAGATAAACGTTTTTGAGGAAGGATACTGCAAGTAGACATTTTCTGAATTTGTTTCAATCACAAAATGATTTCATGGCCAAGGCTGGAGAAGACAATTGTATACATACACAACATTCTGTCAACTCCAAACTTGGCTTGAAACTATCCTTTTGTGGTCACTGAAGTGAATTTATGAAAGGTCTGTTTGTAATTCTTTTACTGTGTTTTGCAGCAACTAAGTATGGCAATTGTCGAGGCTCTCTCTATTGACAAAATTTGCTTATAAACCTTCAATCAATTCGCTTCAAACCTGCAATCTTTGGGTTACAAGAGCAATGCTCTTCCAGAAACTGTAGCTATTTGATTGGTTGAGGAACCACATGACATAATGCAGCATAGTACCGCAACACAGTAACAGGATTTTTTCCCTGCCCTGGATTTTTTCCCCTACACATTTTGGTCAAGTGATAGCTCACAATTATAAGATCTGGATCAAGGCTCTGGGGAAACGAATGGTTATTTCATTTCAACATTCCCTGTAAACTCAATTCAGTTCTTATGTGCAATCATTCAACCAAAATATTTATAGTGGGCTATAAATATTTATAGAGGCTGAGGCATGCCATACCATTAGTAACTTCAACAGGCTAAGAACAAAAAAATGTTAATTTTTAACAGGTGAGAAATTAAATATCCTGCACTTTGCCAGAGAGAATTGTTTTTATCTCATCAGGTCACTTTCTGATATACCATAGATATTTATCCAATTATTCGTTGACTGCCAAAAGAATATTAGTACATATACATCAATTTTGGCTTGTTAAGGTTAAGTTCTCATCTATGCTACCAAAGAAATAGTTTGTGCCTGTTATGTAACTCAAAAAACAACTGGCTTTGCTATTATTCCAAAATTTCATAAAAAGCTTATGTTACAAACTTGTTTTTACACATTGAATGAAAGTGAAGGACTCGAATTGTAGCCTGAAAATAATTGTAGAAAAAATTAAGACAGATGTAACTTTCTAAAATACAGTTTTTGTGCATATACAAATGATTTTCATGAGCCCAAGTTTTCATAATCAAGTCTACCATAACAGTCTGTTAATACTTGATGACAAATGTAAATGATAGAATGATTTAAATAATGCTTTTGCAACAATTGAGAAGTAGGGCAGGATTGATAGATAATTCCATTTAGTTGAATTTAGTTATATAGCATTTTTCATGTTTCTGCAACCCTAAACAACTCCAGATATGTCATTTAAAGGTGTTTTCTTAGGTTTCTGTCAATCAAATTTATGATGGTCTTAAAAAGTTTTTTTAATAGTGAAAGTCAAAATTTTGACTGGAAGTTGTTGAGGACACAGAAAAGTGAAATTAGCTTTTTGTTCAAGTTTCAGTTTTGTCTTCCAGATTAATCTTGCATTCACACATGCCAAGATTAAAGACCAGCTGCCAGTTTAGTTCAGGAGGCTGAAAATGAATACTTTGCTAATCAATGCACATAACTAACATACCAGTAACCCCCAAGAAATAATTTGGACAAATAACGTTTTTGAGTCGTTTTGCTCTTAGAGTGGTTTTAGTCACACTGTTGAATAGCTGATGTCACTTAAATTAGATGAGTTATTTACTATTTTAGGAGAAATAACATAAATTTGAATTTATGAGTAAACAGTTGCAGAAATCATAGGGGAAATGATGAAACGATTGTCTCTTTACACATTCTCTGGTAAATTAAATCCCCTGAATTTGCAAGACTGTTACTTTTGCATGTTTACTATTTTAGGTGAAGTCACTGAAATGGTTATCTGAATTAGATAAATTTAACTAACTATTCAACAGTGGGATGAAATTCACTCTACTCTCACTCAAACTAAAATTATTAGAGTGGTTTCACTTAACCCGTAGATTTTAGGCTAATACACATTAGTAGATTGTAATTCTATTGTTTTCTTTTGTGTCTATTTGACTATTACATGTTAGCTATTAGTTTTTGCTTCACGGGTTAAGTAAAGTCACTCTAGCATTGACCAATAAGTTTTCTTAAACAGATTTTCCAGTGCTCTGTATTTGTGATAAAAAAGGCACAAAGGATGTGAAATCAAACATGTAAATTTGGGGTGGATTTGTTTTAATGTTATGTAGCTCTATCAAGATTATACATATATATAATTATATATAAACATTATTTGTTATTTTCAAGAAACAAGAAGATAAAAGTTCACATTATATGCAGCATTCTGGTGTGTTTTGTCTGTGTTGTTAAATCAATTTTTTTCCCTACTGGATAACTGTGCATCATACACTGCACATCAGACCTGTACGTGTTACTTATCTACTTTCTGTCTCACTATGCATGAGGCCTTCCAGCCTGGTCCTCACTAGCAACATAAGCATAAGCAACATATGCGGGCTCAGTTGGGCATTACTTATTAGCAGTACTTGTCTCTTCTCATGCCTGTTTGAGAAGAGCTGACCTGAGTCTGCATATGTTGCTAATGCTTATGCTTACATTGCTAGTAAAAACCAAACCTCAGAGTATTTTCACCTTTTCCTGGTCAGCTACTGCACCTTGTTCCATAATTTACAGTCCACCTCCATTTCTTCCTGCCTTAGTATCCAATGTGCCTCCCCAATACAATATTCCAATTTTTTTCCCTATAGTCATAGATCAGCCACTAGTCTTTCAATCTCTTCTCTTGTTTGCCTATCTAATGCTCCTTTCATATGTATATTAATAGCCATAGAATCCTGGCACTGACCTACAAACCTAGATAATTCTGTCCATTCCCTCTCACTATTCAAATGAAGTTTTCCTTTGAAGTGGAATCCAAGTCTCTCAAGGTTTTCCATGTTTGTTCTCAGTAGAACCTTTAAAGCCTTTAATGTTGCAGGGGTGAGACGGCCACTAGTTGGAAGGGCATGACTCTGGTTTGGACCAGTAGTAGTAGCACCAGGAGGTGAATATGAATTATAATCAAGCTGAAAGTGCCTCACAGCCAAAAGGATAACATTGTTGAAATATGGCTCTGATGAAGAGATTAAAGGGCTAAGGTAGCCAAGAATGCGGAGAAAGTTAACAAGAATTAAGATCAGATGATTAGCAGTTTGGTGCTGTTCAGTATGATATACACTCTGGACTAACACATCCCTCTGTTGCACAGCATCCAACACAAAACCAACACTTAACACATCTACGCTCTCCAAATGTTCTTTTACTCCTGTGGATTTCTGAAAACAGTTTTCATCTTGAAGTTCCAAAAGCTGTAGCTCAGAAGACAAAGTTTTGATTCCAACATTTACTGCACCCTGAAACCCATTGTTGGTGCTAGTATTTTCTTGGTCATTATGGTTTATTCCTGTACTCTGTTGGATACAGCTTAATCTTTCAAGTGTACAATACCACTTCAAGCTGTCTTCAATATTGTCATACTGGCCAATCTCAATTGGAATAAGAGTCAGAGATCGTTCTGCACGGCTTGGATCTAATATCACTGCTCTGCCAAGTGGAGTGTAGATTGAGGCTAAACCATGTGCAACTGAAGGCTCTAGAAAGCAGGATCTTAGATACTCCAACTGAGAGGATGAGACAACCTTTTTGTTTACCTTCACAACTGTTACTTTGACTTTGAATGAATGATCTTCAGTTGGTACCAAGATGGTGCTGAAGTACCTAAAAAAACAAGGACAACAATTCAATATGCAATATGCACAAGCTGGACAAATATAATTCTGATATTTAAATATAAACATTATTATTCATGTAGGTAACAACCAAGCCTAGAAGTGCATTTGTAATATGAGCCATACTTTGAAACCCTAATGAAAATGACTCTGCCCATTTCCAAGTCCTAGTACTTCGAAATAATATTCTTAAGGCTACACCTTGGCCTTTGAAATTTTACTCAGATTTTGAACCCCCCATAGATTACAGGGAAGCGGATTTGAAACATTACCTCAATGGGTCAAGCTGCCATTCCTTCACAGCATACAGCCGATATCCTTTCAACCATTCATTTTCAGAAACCATTTCAAACAATGGATCCTCCTCAGATGTAAGGTTCTGATATCTTCTTTGTTCACAGACAACAATTCTATCAATTTGTTCTCCTTGGTTGATAGGAAAATCATGCTCATTGATTCTAAGAATGTATTGGCAAGCAAACTCGACACTGGAAAGATAGTAGCCAGCTTCGGTAAATGTGAGGTTTGGATTGCAATATTTTTTCAGGTATGCAACAGTAGATGCCAGCCTTGGGATGTTTGCCTTGAGCACTACATATACCCATACATCCATGAACTCATCTGCAATGTAAAAATAAACTATGCAGTTATTTTTTCTTATTTCTATCATAAACTCATTAATAATTAATGAGAAAAAGTAAATCACTACTGTGATGGTAGTTTGGATGGTTGGACATGTCCTCTTAATTAGCATAAAATTTGGCCAACTCACTGATTTTCTCCTAGAATTATTCATGGTTTTAGAAGCTAGATCAAACACTTGAAATAGTGTTTCATCCAGTTTTGGAAGCTAGATCAAACACTTGAAATAGTGTTTCATCCAATATCCAGACACCCTAAAGGTGTCTGGATATTGGATGAAACACTCCTGTGTTTGATCTATTAAAGATTGCACAAGATGGTAGGTTGCTGGGTGGCATGTGATTTCAATATCTCACCTGCACCAGGTGGGCATCTGTTGTCTTGTATTGCAACCTCATTCAAGTTTTCAAACACAAGTTTAGCTGCTCTAACTATCTGGAAAATCTTTCTGGTGGGAGTCAAACACATGGAAGAAGCCTTGAGAGCAGAAACGGCAGCATAGTAGGGTGCCAAACTTATGTCTTGGCATTCAGGTTTGATTCCATATTGTGACTGGCTTAAGAGAGCGAGATTATTGCCAAACCGAGCTAATTTAGAATCATCCTCTGGTCGGTTGACATAATCTTGAACACAACTGTAGATTTCTGGCATAAGGTGATGTTCGAGCTTTGCCTTGGGGGAAAAAAAAAATGTTTGATAACACCTCAAGCTAATTATTGAGCCTTCCAAAAGGGTGGGTCATCTAAAGATAGAGAAAAGAAGAGGGAGGAACACAAAATTATGCAAAGTCAAGATCAGATTAAGTATTAAAATGCTTGAAAAAGAGGGGTGTGAAAATTTAGTCCAAACATACAGGGAGGGGCATAATATGTTATTTCCATTTCTGAGAAGGTTCACATCATTTGCAGCTCTAAATTTTAAATCTCAACCCTGCTAATTTATGAAAAGTCCTTAAAATGCTTTTTAAAATAGGTTAAGTTCAAGCACTGCCCTTGGATGGCCTGAAATATATCCATTCTTTTTGTTGTTGTTGTTCTTGTTTTGGAATGAAAGCCATAATGACCATGCATATATTAGCAGTAAGTTTTTCACTTGCATGAAATCTGCTTGGCTATGGGTAACTTACAAACACTGCATCATATGACAAGAAACTGTATATCTGTTTATCCACAATGTACTGACACATTCCACCAATGAATTCCTGGTATCGATCAGGATGGACTCCAGTTGGAAAATCCTCATCAACATGTTTGACTTCCCAGCATTCTCGTATGTAGGCTTTTAATTTAAATGATTCAAAGCTTTTATTCTTGGAGCTGATGTCCAGCAGTTTGTCAAGCATTGCCTCTTGTTTTGAGGGGATATGAGACACCATGATGTCATCCACAAACTCATGGTGCATCAGTTCTGATTGGGTGTTTTTACCAGGGTGATCCTCTAAGGCAGATGCCATAGAACCCTTTGTTGCAATAGAGGACACAGAAAGGTGTCGTCCCCTTTCAGTCCGTATGCTTTTGTGAAGTCTGATAACAACAAATATTGAAAGGAAGAAATTTAATAAAATTTTAAAGATCAAGGTAGATCAAGGAAATTCAAACAGAGAATGTTTTAGACAAGTATCATACCTAACTTTTTGAGCCTCTAAGTCCAGTATGTTAGACTGCAAGTGGTATATCTGTTCATTTGACTGAACCCATTCATCAAACTTTTGGAAAAGCAGTTCTACTGGTGTGATGGACTTAGGTCCAACTGAAGCCTCCAATTCCTTGAAATATTAGAACATAATACATACCTCTTATTAACTGAGCATGAGGGTGGTACCATAAGTAATGGCCTTTTTCCATTGTGGGGAAAAAAAAGCAAGGTTGTGCAACTTACATACAGACCAAGCAAGCAAGGTTAATAAGATGTTTATTATAGGGCAAGGTGAACACAAAAATAGGTTTGGTGGTCCATATCATTAGTTATGGACCCCATATTGCCCAATGAGAGCATGTAAAATTACCTTGCTATATAATAACCTAAGTTATGGACTGCAAATTGGCCAATGAGAGCATGTAAAATTACCTTGCCATATAATAACCTAAGTTATGGACTGCAAATTGGCCAATGAGAGCATGTAAAATTACCTTGCCATATAATAAACTAAGTTATGGACTGCAAATTGGCCAATGAGAGCATGTAAAATTACCTTGCCATATAATAAACTAAGTTATGGACTG